>JAQZBX010017320.1:0-35742 GCA_029593785.1 Cabassous unicinctus | reverse complement strand
CTAATGTCTATCAAAAAAGGAACAAATTCTCTTGTTTTTGTTGTGTACAAAACTATAAAAAGAGTTCAAGTATATAACAAAATTGCAGACTGACTTGAAAAACAACATGGAATAACTGGCACTTATGCAATTTCTTAGAAATATAGCTTTGATTCTAAACTGCTGAAAAGAGGCATTCCAAAATAGTAATTTCATCAGTCTTGGTTGTTTGCTAATAGTACCATCTAGTCAACTCTTCTCACATTTCCAAAATGGTTGTTATAAAAACTTACAGAAGATTTGATAAAAAACTTGAAATCAATGTTTTCTAAATGATATTAGGAAACACATATCTCTGGTCTTCTCTTATTAGCCATATAATGTTTGAGAAAAAGTACAACTAACATCTAACATCAAATGAGGGAGCTCCTTCTTCAGAGTATTAAAATAAAGTGCCACCCTAACATAGTATATGCAAACACTGCCATGTGATTAAAAACAGGAATAAGGGAATCTATTCCAAATTCATATGATTTGAAAAATTGGGCTGAAAATAGGTCATAAGTGAAACTACAGTAAATATAATAGCTCTTATAGGCAGGACAAACTGCTGATGTTTTCCACACCTATTTTTTGTCTCAGATATTAGAGAAAGAGTAGGAAATGTATGTTCAAACATACAGCACTTTTTAAAAATTGATTTTCAAAGGCCATGTTTTAAAAAACAATAATAGTTCTCTTCAAGACACTAGTCAGATAAAATATACTGTTTTTAAACAGAATGTAGAAGAATAATCATATATGGATTTTCAGATTTCTCTGAGAAAATTGATTTCTGACTGAAAGCTCTTGCTTTAGGAGCAATGATTCCTCTCCACTGAGACAATGTATTTTATTAACTTAAGAGTAATAAATAAGATGCAGACAATCCTAATAAAGCAAGGATAGTACATCTGATTGATTCATTAATCCTAAATCACTAATATTTAATTTTATATTTTAGCAGCACTGCTATTTATTTTTCCTCAAATTAAGCCAAAGACAGAACTTCCAAAAAAAAAGATAGATAATGGTATTATTTTATTAGTATATGTTTTTAAGAAGTATAAATTCACTTGCTTTAACGTCAATAAGTGGAAAAATAAAGCCATTTTCATGATATCAATCATTAGAAGTTGGGTGATGCAGATAAAAGTTTTGTATAACATTTTAAGATTCAATCTGTTTCAGCTTTATGTTTGTTTCAGTTGAAGAATATTGGGTAAAAATCTGCAATTTGGACACTTTTTCGCTGGGAAGCATCTATTCATCCTTTATCCAGTAACAATTAAGGTGCTCCTCCTCTGGGCACTACTTACCGAATTTTCAGTTCATGCATTTGGGGATGTTTGTGACTCCACCTCTGACATGTCATTCAGATTTGGCCAATCAGAGCTTCTTACTTTCCCTGGCTATAGCAATCCTTTCAAAATAGAGTATCTGACACAGTTAAGATCCCTTAGAGAGTCAAACCCTGCATATTTTCTACTCCAGCAGATAAGAGATCATGGGAGGAGATAAATGAAATGAAGAAGAATTGAGGTACCCATCTGGTCTCCAGCACCAAGGCCCTAGACATGTAACTGAAGCTATATTGGCCCTCCAAGCCTAGCCCATGCCCTAGTCAACCTCACATAGAGCAGAGCCAGGCCGCCTGAATTTCTGACAAGCAGAATCATGAGTAATAAAATGGTTGTTAGAGGCCATTAACCTTTTGGGTGGTTTGTTATGCAGCAATAGATAAAAGATACATTGTCTATTTTAGATAGAGAGGCCAAAGGAGTCTCACTGAGGAAGTGACATCTGAGCAGAAAACTCAGACATGAGAAGCAAACCATACTAAGACTAAGCATTCCAGGCAGACATAACTATAAAGCTTAAATGACAATGTATTCTAGAAACCTCCAAAACTTTATTAAAGCTGGAGTGGTATAGGTAATATGAGGAGGAAAAGGAGTCAAAGTCAGTGAATAGGAACCAGAATTTACTCCAGAGAAAGGAACTTGCATTTTGTTTTAAGTGTGAGTTAGAATGGCTGGGTCAAGCACACTACTCCATAACTTTCATGTTTCATGAGCCTGTAAATTCTTTTCCACTCTCTCTAGGTTTGTTGAATTAACATCTGAAAGAGTCCTAATTAATACAATCGATTTACCCTGATGATAAGTTGCAGTGTTTTTGTTTGCCAAAGGGCTGCCAATACAAAGTACCAGAAATCTGTTGGCTTTTATAAAGGGTATTTATTTAGGGTAAAAGCTTACAGTTTCAAGTCTGTGAAAAGTCCAACTCAAGGCACCGTACGAGGTGTTTCCTCACTCAACTCAACTGCCATGTGTTGAAGGAAGATGGCAGGTGATCTCTGCCTGGTCTCTGCCTCCTCCTCTGGACTCTCAGAGCTCAGCTGAGGGCAACCAGGAATAGGGCTTCTCTCTTACTTTCTCTCAAGCTTGGTTGCTCTGCTTTCTTCCTGATTTCTGCTGCAATCTATCAGCAAATGACTCATCTCTCCCCAGCCCACAGTTGCTTGAGCCTCCCCTTTCTGTCACATGGCAGGATGAAAATAACAGACTCTCTTTTCCTGTGCATCTTCATTTTTCATGGGACACAGCAAGAGGGTGGAGACTCAACCCGAGTCATGCTTCACTGAGGTAGTCCAGTTGAAAAAAGATCTCACACCTATAGGAGTGGACAAGCCCACAAACGTAATCTTTCTCTTTTTGGGATTCATAAAATAATTTCAAATTGCCACACAAAGTAAAAGTATTTTTATACCTTACCTTGAATTCTTAGAATAGCATTCTATTAACTATAAAAGACTAGACAAACTTCACCCTAATATATAATTTCTGCACAAAAACGGGTTCCCCTACTAGGAATAACATACTGGTGGGTCTCCAGTATGTTCAAATTTGCTTGAATAACATATGTAACTATTTTAGAACTTATTTTAATTACAGTTCTAAAACATATTTTTAAAACGTTTATTAAGTTAAAGGAAAAAAGTAAAAATTATGGAATGCCTGAAACACCATTCCTTGAAACCAAGTTTAAAAATCACAATTTTAATTTCGAAGGCAGATGTCACTCCATTTTGTTTTTAATGTTTCAATTTCACAGAATGATGAAAAATTGAGTTGAACAGAGACCAATAGATGGAAGAAATCAACTTATATTTCATGTATTGCATACTCATGTCACCTACTTAGAACATTCGAAACTATTGGAAAAATCATTTTGAGAGTCCCAAATACTTCAGATGCCAACCTCCAACTCCAAGCATAAGAAATTCTTATTTTCATCTTGCTTTCACTAGAACCAGCCTAACTCCATTTTCAATGTGAATTACATTTTAAATTGCTACCCTACATGCCTAAAGGTGACTCAGAGGGAATAAAAGAGGGAACCATTGTGCTATAGATAAGCTTGGTAACATCTGTCAAACAAACAAAAAGAACATCCTGTAAATGTGATTGACTCCTTTTTGTAATGCATCCAGTTGAATAGCTGAATCAAAAATAATTGTGGAGACAGAGATTTAAAATAACACTGAAAACCATTGTGATATGATTTTGCCTATTTAAAACTATATTTAATTGCAATTTCCATTTATGACTACAAATGCAAATAATAGGTCTATACTCTTGATATATGGGATGTTTACTCATTTACTTTTGCACATTTCTAATTCTCATATGTCTAAGAATTTTGTTCTGGTAAGAATGCTTTCTGTTTCAAGTGACAAGAAAAGCAAATCAAATTGGATTTAGCAAAATAAAAAAATACTTATTAACTGATATAACTAAAGATTTCAGGGCTTCATTCATGAGTGGAGCTGGGTTCTTACATGTGTCTCTCTCCATCTCAGATCTACTTTCCTATGCACTGGCTTCATTCTCAAAAAGATTCTCTTCATGAGGTATCCCTATCAGTTCATGGGTTATATTCTTTCCAGTTTGAATCCAATAAAAAAGTAACTGTCTTTCTTTCTAACCCTCCAGCAAAATTCCTAGGACTGTTTTGGATGGGTCCTGTGCCTGATCCTTAACTAATCACTGCAGCTGGAAGGAAACAATGCTCTGATTTGCCAGTTATAATACACTACTGAGCCAATTAACCTTGAGTAAACTCAACTCCCACAATGGTGGAAATTTAGCTTATTCATTTTAGATTCATTACAGGTATCAATGCAAGGAATATTCTCACTTGATCTTTGCATTATTTACTAATTAGTTAAATAGAATAAATTCTAGTATTGCTATGTCAAAGTTTGTACATATTTTAAAGCTTTTAAAATGTGTACAAAATTGTCTCCCAGAAAAGTGGTACTAATTCATACTTCAACGAGCAGTGTATGAATTTTCCTTTACATATTGTCATCAGATCTAGCTACTATTATCATATTTTGCTGATCTTTGTGATTTTGAAAAACAAACTATTTCATGTTTAAATATCCTTGATTACCAATGAAGCTAAACATAATTTTATGTCCGTTCATCACTTGCATCTTCCTTTTTAACTGCTTATTTTTATATTTTCCCATTGTATATACTGGATTATTGGTTATTTTTATGATTTATTTATGAGAACCCAACATATATATTCACTCAATTGTTTAAAATATATAATTGAGCTTTTTGACAGGAATAATTGCCTTGGAATTCAGAATACAAAATCAAAGAGATGAAAATCCCTAGCCTAATATATACTTTTGAAACAATATAAATATTTATCCCAAATTTGAAATTTTCAACCCAAAGCAAATTGAAATAATTGTATAACAACCCCAATATAATGTTCACCTAGTTTCACGAATTGTTAGATTTTGCAAAAATTACCATTCTCTCTCTGTACATACACACAACACACACACACACAAAGGCATATAAGGATGCACAGACATTTTTGTCAAACCATTTGAAAGTTGCAGATATTGATAATTTTTTAAATATATTTTTTATTGAAGTATATCATTCATACATGACCATGTATAAAAAAATATATAGTAAAGATTGTGAACTTACAAAGTAAACATATATAACTTCATACAGGGGTCTCATACATCACCCCTCCACCAACACTTTGCATTGTTGTGAAACATTTCTTACAAACTATGCAAGAGCATTGTCAAAATATTACTACTAACTATACTGCTTATTTTACATTTGGTGTATTTTTCCCCCAAACCACCTTAATTTTTTTTTAATTTTTAAGAGATACTTAGATTACATAAATGTTACACAAATGATATAGGGATTCCCATATGCCCCACTCCCCACACCTCCCACACCCTCCCACATGAACATCCTTCATTAGTGTGGCACATTCATTGCAATTGATAAACACATCCTGGGTCTTTGCCATTAAGCATGGACCATAGTTCACATTGTAGTCTACACTCTCTCCCACACAGTTCTGCATGTTCTCTGATGATATAAAATGGCCTAAATCTATTATTGTAATGTCACGCAGGATGATTCCTGAGTCCCAAAAAAGTCCCTGTATTACAACTGTTTTTCCTTTCCCTGCCCCTAGAGCCTCCAGTGGCCACTGGCTCCACATCAATGTTGTAATTTTTTCCATTGCTAGAATCAAAATATGTCTATAGTAGAATACCAGTAAGTCTACTCTAGGCCATAGCTCTGCCCCAATCCTGAGGATTCTGGGATGGTGATGTCTACTCCACCTCCATATGAGAGGGGGGCTTATATCTCATGGAGAAGATGGATGGGACTACCCTGCATGCAGTTGCAGACTCTTTCTGTTCCCTGGGATGGCCATTGTCCATCATCATTTCCCTGCCAGGTGTTGTGGGTGAATCCAATGTGCTGTAGAGTAGGTGTTCCAACTTCACTGAGGATCCGGGCCCAGCTGGCACATGGACAGCCCAAAGACTTGAGTCTCTGGACATACACCTACAAACTCCAGCACCAAGTATAGGTTTAAATAAAAGGGACAGATAAACCATGTGCAGGAAAGACATAATTGAGTCCAACTCTGTCACTCTCAGGAGCACAAACTCCAAAGTAGGGCCCACTGGCAAGGCACCAAACTTCAGAACTATCTGTCCTGACCATAGGAACTGGGTGTCTCCAGAGTCCTCAGGAGCCCCACTTTTTGGGGGTAGTATCCACTTTGGAAGTATATGAGATCCTGCTGAGACGTGCATAAGCGTTACCTCTGGGATGACCTCTTCACTCACTTTGAAGTCTCTTAGCCATATAAACTCATGTCTTTACCTTTTCCACCTTTTATTTGAGCTCTTTTTCCAGTTGCATTGCTAGTTGGTGCTTGGAAGGAATCCCTTGGTGCCAGGGAGGCTCATCCCCAGGAGTCATGTCCCACATTGGAGGGAAGGTAATGCATTCATATGCGAGTTTGGCTTAGAGAGAGGCCACATTTGAGCAACAAGGAGGCTCTCAGGAGGCAACCATTAGGCACCCCATAACAATAGGCTAAGTTTCAATTTTAAGAGCAAAGCCTCATAAGCCTAGTCATCCATATCACGGGCCCAACAGTGGATCATCCTCCTTCGCCAGTCACTGCCCAAGCACTTGGGGGACAGTTACTTCTCCCTTAGAGAATGTGGCAGAGCCCTTCAGGATGGGGATTCAGTATTCTCTCGGTTATTGTGTGAATCTCCACCCACGGTGACAATGTCCCATGAACATCTGAATGCTTTTAAATAACTTTTATGTATGCTCAGGTAAACTTCCTCCCATGCATCCCCCATCACTGACAACCCACACCAACAATATCCCCTGCCCCAGCTGTAAACCTTCTGTGATCCAAAGCTTAAATGAAGCCATTACAATAGCCAAATACAATTAAAAGGAAAATGAAACAATAATGATAAGTTTAAATATAGGAGATAAAATACTTAAAAATTTTAAAAAACAAAATATAAAATAAAATTAAATGATTGGGATATTTAAAAATGAAAAATATTTTTTAAATTTTTTTCCACATTTTGCCTTTCATCACCACAATATCTGGTGTCCTGTCTGTACTGTGGCAGCTTCCCCCACTCATTCCCCAGTGTCTCACTATTTTTCATTTTGTTTTCAAAGAAGTTTTAGGTCACAGCAAAGTCACACACAGAATACAAGAGACTCTCATAAACCCAGCATCCTCCCCTTTCCTCCCCCCCCATATTAATACCTTTTTATATGTGGATGGTACCTTTGTTATAACTGATATATAAATAGTGAAACATAGCTACTAAACATGGTCAATGGTTTACATTATGGTTTACATTTTAGACTGTACAGTTTTACACAATTTGATGATATTTACCATTTCCTGTGTCCATCATTGTAAGACCATATAGAACACTTCCACTGCCCACTAAATATTCCCTGTTCAATTTATTCTATTCTTCCCTCCCCTTCCCCTCAGGGCCCACAATGACCCCCTGGCTTCACTACTTGAATGATAAGATTCATAGTTACATGCAACAAGACTGAAACCTTGAGAAACTGGTTTGTCCTCCCCTATTAGGAACCATCCATCCTCTCGAGAGACTCTCACTTGTCTATTTGTGAATGAATCAGTCCTCCAGAGGATAGGAGTCCAACTCCTTCCCACTCATTATGTGGGTCTCCACCCACTGATACAACACATTATGACAGAATGATCACTCACACAATCCCTAGAAGCCTGCTCCAGGTGTGCCATGTCCCAGATGCTCCCCATCCAACACCCTAAACCAGGAACCCTTCCTTGTCCTGCTCCCATAAGAGCATTCCCAACTTTATACTTTCAGCCATATACCCACAAATCCCGAGTGTTCATCTGGTCCCTCTCTCAACCCTCCCCCCAGTACCCTGGACCTTCCAACTCACACTTCCCAATCTACCCACCTGTCAATGCTACACAAGCCAACCCAGTAATATCACTACCCTCCTGTCACATCTCTTCAATACGCAACTACACACTTTCACCTTATCATAGATTATGTCATATAGGTGTTGGCTTGCAACCTTCTTCTCCCTTAATATTTCTAGTAAACCTATCTTCCAGACAATAGCTTTCTGTGCCTGCTCAATTTGCTTAATTCATATCAGTGAGGTCATGTACTGTTCATCTTTCAATGCCTGGCTTGCTTCACTCAACATAAGGTCTTCCAGATTCATCCATGTTATCCCAAATGTTAGCACTTTATTCCTTCTTACAGCTGAGTATTATTCTATTTTATGTATGTACCACATTTTGTTTATCCATTCATCTGTTGATGGGCACCTGGGTTGATTCCACTTTGGACAATAGTGAATAATGCCGCTATGAACATTGGTGTGCATATATCTGTTCATGTCTTTGCTTACAATTCTTCTGGGTTTATACCCAGCAGTGGAATCATTGGATCATATGGAAGTTCTATAGTTAGTTTTTTGATGAACTGCCAAACTGTCCTCCACAATGGCTGGACCATACTACATTCCCACCAGCAGTGGATGAGGGTTCCCATTCCTCCACATCCTCTCCAACACTTTTAGTCTGCTGTTTGTTTGTTTTTTAATAGCCACCATTCTAATGGGTGTAAGACAGTATCTCATTGAAGTTTTTATTTGCATTTCCCTAATTGCTAGTGATGTTGGGCATCTTTTCATGTGCTTTTTAGCCATTTGTATTTTTTCCATGGAAAAGTGTCTTTTCAGATTGCTTGCCCATTTTTTAAATGTGTTGTTTGTCTTTTTATTTTTGAGGTGTAGGATTTCTTTATATATGTAGGATATTGGGCTACTATGAGATATATGGTTGCCAAATATTTTCTCCCATTGGGCAGGCTGCTTTTTCAGTTTCTTGATACTGTCCTTTGAAGTGCAAAACATTTTAATTTTAAGGATATCCCATTTATCTATTTTTTTCTTTTGCTACTCGTGCCTTGGGTATGAAGTTCATGAAACCATTTCCTATTACAAGGTCCTGTAGATGTTTCCCTACATTATCTTCCAAGGTCTTTATGTTCTTGGCTCTTATGTTTAGATCTTTGATCCACCTTGAGTTGATTTTTGTTTAAGGTGTGAGATGGTGTTCCTCTCTCATTCTTTTGGATATGGATATCCAGTTCTCCAAGCACCATTTGTTGAAGAGGCCATTCTCTCCCAGTTGAGTGGGCTTGGTGGCCTTGTCAAATATCAGATGACTGTATATGTGAGGATCTATATCAGAACTCTCAGTTCGGTTCCATTGTTTGGTATGTCTATCCTTGTGCCAATATCATGCAGTTTTGACCATTGTAGCTCTGTAGTATGTTTTAAAGTCAAGTAGTATGATACCTCCAATTTCATTTTTCTTTTTCAATCTGTCCTTGGCAATTTGGGACCTCTTATCCTTTCAAATAAATTTTGTGATTAGTTTTCCAATTCAGTAAGAAAAATGCTGTGTTGATTTATATTGGTATTGCTTTAAATCTGTAGATTAGTTTGGGTAGGATAGACATCTTAATGATGTTTAGTCTTCCTATCCATGAACAAGGAATATTCTTCCATTTATTTAAGTCTTGTTTGATTTCCTTTAACAGTGTTGTGTAGTTTTCTGTATAAAAGTCCTTTACATCTTTAGGTAAATTTATTCCTAGGTATTTGATTTTTTTGGTTGTTATTGTAAATGGTATTTTTTTCCTTAATTTCCTCCTGTGATAGCTCATTATTGGTGTACAGAAATGCTACTGTTTTTTGAGCATTGATCTTACAGACTGCAACTTTATTGAATTCATTTATATGTTCTAGAAGTTTTGCTGGAGATTTCTCGGGGCTTTCTATGTATCGGATCATGCTGTTTGCAAATAGTGAACGTTTTACTATTTCGTTTTCAGTTTGGATGCCTTTTATATCTTTTTCTTGCCTCAGTGCTTGAGCAAGTACTTCTAAGACAATGCTAAATAGGAGCGATGATAGTGGGCATTCTTGTTTTTTTCCCAATCTTAGAGGGAAAGCTTTTAGGATTTCACCATTGAACACAATGATGTTAGCTGTGGGTTTTTCATATATGCACTTTAATAGTTTCTTCTCTTCCTGTCTTTTGCAGTGTTTTTTTTTTTATCAGGAAAGGGTGTTGTATTTTTGTTGAATGATTTTTCTGCATCTATAGAGATGATCCTGTGATTTTTTTCTTTCAATCTGTTTATGTGGTGTATTACATTGATTGATTTTCTTATGTTGAACCATCCTTGCATACTCAGGATGAAATCCACTTGGTCATGATGTATAATTTATTTGCTATGTTATTGAATGCAATTACCAAGTATTTTGTTGAGGATTTTAGCATCTAGGTTCATTAGAGAGATTGGTCTGTAATTTTCCCCTCTTGTGACATCTTTGGTTTTGGTATTAGGCTAATGTAGGCATCACACAATGAGTTAGGCTATGTTCCTTCTACTTCTATGTTTTGGAAGAGCTTAAGCAGGATTGGTGTTAGTTCTTTCCAGAATGTTTGGTAAAATTCACCTGTGAAGCCATCTGGTCCTGGGCTCTTCTTGGTTGGGAGTTCTTTGATGACTGAGTCTATCTCTTTACTTGTAATTGGACTGTTGAGTTCATCAATTTCTTCTTTCATCAATGTAGGCTGCTTGTGAGTTTCTAGGAATTTGTCCATTTCCTCTAAATTATCCTATTTGTTCACATATAATTTTCCAAAGTATCCTCTTATGATACCCTTTATTTCTGCGGGGTCAGTGGTGATATTCACTTCCTCATTTCTTATTTTGTGTATTTGCATCTACTCTCTTTTTTCCTTTGTTAGTCTGCCTAAGGGTTTGTCAATTTTATTGATCTTCTGGAAGAACCAGCTTTGGGTTTTGTTTATTTTTCGTGTTTCTTATTTTGTATTTCATTTAGTTCTGCTCTGATCTTTGTTATTTCCTTCATTCTACTTACTTTAGGATTAGTTTGTTGTTGTTTTTCCAATTCTTCCAGGTGTGCAGTTAGGTCTTTTGTGTAAGCTCTTTCTTCTTTTTTGATATATGCATTTATGGCTATGAATTTCCCTTTCAGTACAGCTTTTGCTGCATCCCATTGGTTTTGATATGTTGTGTTGTCATTTTCATTCATTTCAATGTAGTTCCTGATTTCTTTTGAGATTTCTCCTTGACTCACTGTTTGTCTAAGAGTGTGTTGTTTAACTTCCATATATTTGTTCCTAATCTGGTTCTCTGGCCCTTACTGATTTCCAATTTCATTCCATTGTGGTGAGGGAAATTTCTTTGTATAATCTTAATCTTTCTGAATTCAGTGATTTCTTTCTGTGGCCTAGTAAGTGGTCTATCTTGGAGTATGATCCATGTGCACTTGAGAAGAATGTATATCCCTCTGTATTTGGGTGTAGTGTACTCTATATGTCTATTAGGTTCAGATCCTCTAATGTATTATTCAGAGTCTTTGATTATTTATTGATTCTCTGTTGAGATGTTCTTTCTAATGGTGGTAATGGTGTATTAAAAAACCCCACTATAATTGTAGAGGCATCTATTTCTCCATTTAGTTTTTCCAGTGTTTGCCTCATGTATTTTGAGGTGCCCTCATAAATGTTTATGATTGTTCTTTCTTCTTGAAAGATTACCCCTTTTATTAATATATAGTGTCCATCTTTTTCTCTTACAATAGCTTTGCATTTAAAGTCTATTGTGTCTGATATTAGTATACTACTCCCACTCTTTTTTTTGTTTGTTTGTTTGCTTGTAAAATTGTTTTCCAGCCATTCACTTTCAGACTCCTTGATTCCCTGGGTCTAAGGTGGGTTTCTTGTAGACAGCATATAGATGGGTCATATTTCCTTATCCATTTTGCCAATCTGTGTCTCTTGACTGGTGAGTTTAATCCATTAACATTCAGTGTTATTACTCTAAAGAATTACTTTTATCAGCCATAATTTCTTTGGGTTTATGTATGTCATATATATTTTTTTTTATTTCTCTTTTTGAGTTTTCAGTTGTTCTTACACTCTCCTCCAAGGCTTTCTCTCCTGTATTTTTTCCCTTCAGCCTGCAGAACTCCCTTTAGCATTTCTTGAAGGGCAGGTTTCTTATTGGCATGCTCTCTTAATTTCTGTTTATCTGTGAATATTTTGAACTCTCCATCAGTTTTGAATGCTAGCTTTGCTGGGTAGAGAATTCTTGGCTGGAAGTTTTTTTCTTTTAGTACCTTGACTATGTCATACCACTGTCTTCTTGCCTCCATGGTTTCAGAAGAGAAACCAGCATTTAATCTTATTGAGCTTCTCTTGTATATGACGGTTCTCTTTTCTCTTGCTGCCTTGAGTATTTCTCTTTGTCTTGAGCATTGGACATTTTGACAAGTATATGTCTTGGAGTAGGCCTATGGGGATTTATACTGTTTGGGGTGTGCTGTACTCCTGGACATGTAGGTTCATCTCCTTCAATAGGGTTGGGAACTTTTCAGCCATTATTTCCTTCAACACTCCTTCTGTCCCCTTTCCCTTCTCTTCTCCCTCTGGGATGCCTATAATGTGTATGTTTGTGCATTTTGTGTTGTCATTCAAATTCCTAAATCCCTGCTGGATTTTTTCTATATTTTTATCTATCTGTTCTACTATCTGTTTGATTTTAGATGTACTGACTTCCACATCACTAATTCTTTCCTCTGCCTGTTCAAATCTACTGTTATGTGCTTCCAGTGTCTTTTTGATTTCTTGGATTGTGCCATTCATCACCATCAAATCCGTTATCTTTTTATGTATGTTTACAATTTCTTCATTATGTTCTCTCAGTGTATTCTTAATATCCTTAATCTCTTCCTACACTTCATTAAGTTGGTCCATGATATTTGTTTGGACAGCTATGATTAGTTGTTCAGTGTTCTGCACCTCTTCCTGGTTTTTACTTGTTCATTGGACTGGGCCATGTCTTCCTGTTTCTTAGTATGGTTTGTAATTTTTTTTGCTTTCTGGTCATTTTTTTATCTCGATGGATTTATTCCGTTGTTTAACTTCTCTCTTTACTCTATGGTTTTATTTAATTACTGTTTTTGTGTGTGTGTTAAATTTTCTCTTTGACACTTTGTTCTGCTTTTTCTATTTCATGGCTGTTTCTATGTTCCCTTGGAGGAAAAAAATTAGGGCCAAAGAAAGCAAAAAAGGTAAGAAAAGTAAAAGGATAAAAGTAACAATAATAGTAATTGTTAGAAGAGGAATCATTTAAGACCTTGGAAAATGAATATTTAACTCATGTAAGCAGTGTAGAGTAATACGAATAAAAAAGTGGGGTTCCAACTGTGAAATGGGAAACCAAATAAAGAAATATATGTAGAATGGATTAAAAGGCCAGTATGATGAGGAGAGAGAGAAAGAGAAAAGAAAAGCCAAAAAGAAAAAAGTTAATAAAGAAAGAAAACATGATAGACAAGTTAGCAATGAAAATCAGAAAAATTGAGGACTAAACAAAGAGAGGTGGAATGTAAGAACAACAGAGAGCATAAGCTAGAATGATGAGGAAAGGAAAAGAGGGAGTGTTGGTATAAAAAATCAATATATAAAGAAAAGGGGAAATCAAGGAAGAGGAAACACAGTAACCAAGAAGCAAGCCCGCAGCACCTTGAGGAATTTATCTCTTCATCCAGCTCCCTCCAGATCAATGCCCTGAAGCTTCCTACTCTGTGTGTTCCGAAAACAGCTCACTTGGGCGGTATCTTGCCCCCACTCAGCCGTTTTTTGTGACAGAGGTCTGTGTTTGTTTCTTTGAAAGAAAAAAAAATTAATACCAGAGAAAAGGAAAGAGATAGGAAGACAAAAATAATAATAGTAATGATAATAGTAAAAGGTAGGAGAGCAACCATACAAGACCTAGGAAGTTGAAAAATTAACAGGAGTAGGAAGCATAGAGGAATAATATTAAGAAAGTGGAATAGAAACAATGAAACAAGAAACAGAATAGAGGAAAAAATATAGAGAATGAATTAAAATGCTGGGATGGTGAGAACAGGGGAAAGAAAACAGAAAAGAGAGAAAGAAAAAAGTAAAAAAAAAGTATACAGAGGAAAAGGGAAAGAGGGAGAAATGCAAACAAGAAAAATTGGAGACTAAATAAAATAGGTGGAATGAAAGAACAGCAACAAAAATCAAAAGATATAAAGATGAAGGAGTGAAAAGAAATAGCATAGATAGAATAGATCAGTAATGAAGAGAATAAAAGAAAAAAAAGAAAAAGAAACAAGCAGAGAAAGAAAGGGAGGGGATACAAAACAAGCAAGAAACAAGACAGCAGCAACTCGTTTTATAAAGAAAAAGAGACAAAAGGAAAAAAAAAATAAACACGGAAAACAGCCTTCTTTCTTAGACCCCTAAGGATCTTCTCAGGCTGCTGGTGTTCCTCAATCACTCACCCTGCAGCCTACCCTCTGTAGGTTTTGAAATGGGTTTTAGTGAGTAAAGTAAGGAAAATAAAATAAAATAACCCCCCCCTTTTTTTAAATAAGAGATCCAAGAAAAGCTAATACAAAGAAAATGTCTATAAGTTCCCTGTCACAAATTTTCAGCTGGATATCTGATAACCTGGTGGATATCTTCTCAAGGACTATCCAGAAATTGGACCAGGGACCTCATATATGCTAGGCAGGAATTCTTCAACTGAGCTATTTTCATTCCTTGGGTTGATCTGTCTTTCAGAAGACTATCCCAACCTTTTCTCTTGGGCAGGTTAGATTCCCTGCAGTCAGCTGGAATGGTGCTGATTGCTGCCTGTCTTTGCCTACTCACTGATGCAATTCCTCTTTTTACCTAGGTGGCTGGGCATGACCACCAGCCTGAGACAAACCACCTCCCCTCTCCTTGTAGAGTCAGGGTCCCTTCCAATATTCAAAGGGTGCCCAGCTGGCTAAACTCACCACAAAAAATCACTCTCCACTCTCCCAACCGCTCTTCATCACAGGGAATCTGCCCTTTGGAGCAGGGAGCTGGCTCTTCACATAGTCTGTCTGCCCTGTGGGCAGCTTCCAGCCACTTAGGTAAGCACCCTCCAATTATTCCTGGCTTCCCAATCTGTTCAGTACCCTCCTATATGACTCAGAGCATTTCCCATGGAGGTAGATGTCTCCTCTACTCTCAGTTAGATACAATTCCCCAGGAGTTTTACCCTAGCTTAATATCCTGGGGGTGGGGGAGGTGAGCCCTTCCCAGCAACCAAGAGGTTTAATAACTCACTATTACTTGTTTTGGCTTCTTCGTTTCTCTGACCCTCACTCTTCTGGGAGTTGGCAAGCGGTGACCTGGTTTGCTGTGCCCCAAAGCAGGTTCCCACGGCAGCCTCTGGCTTTTCCTTTGTTGTTTTAGTGAGAGGTAAGAATTATATGTCTAACCCATTGGCCATGTTCCCACAATGCTCCACCTTGTGTTCTTCATGAATGGATTAAGATTAAACATTTAGGTAAAAATATCATATAGGTGAAGTTATATACTTGCCATTATATCATGTAAAGTGGCATATGATGATCATTTGTTCCATTATTAGTCATGCCCAGTTTGATCTTTTAGTTAAGGTGCTGTGCATCAGATCTCTTGATTATGAAAGTGCATTTTTAAAATTAAAACTATTTAAAAGTAAACTGTGGAGAATTCAACCATTACTGGCTGAATATTTTGTTCCCCAGCAACTTTGTACACAATGGTTTGAGAATCCATTGATACTACTTGCCTACTATCAATTATTATATTGGCAGTTTTAAAAGGGTGATTTTCTAACTTTATCATTACTTTTATATTTAGTAGCTAGAATTCTTCTATAGAGAAAAATTTCTCATCCCTCTTATTTGAGTATTAGTATGCTTCCATAGATTCATTTTTATCCATTGTGTCATAATCTATATTAATTTTATCATGGTGATACTCAGTGCCAATGGTAGTGCCAGGAAAGTCAGCTACTATCTCTTTCAAAATGTCCTGTTTGTGTTTGAAAACTTTCTTGATTTACGCATGAAGATGTTCCAGGTTCAACTTACAACTTTCTTTATCGCTGCCGTAGAACCATCAATTTCTCCAAGGAGCCTTGGTTACTTTTAGTGGAGAATAATGTTTAGAAACCAAGATCTTGGTGTTCAGATTGCTCATTGTGATGGAAATGTCATTGATTCTACTGCCTTTTAATAGTCAGAAAAGAAAATATATTTCAATAATCAATTTATCCTACAAAAAATCTTAATACCACAGGCTTCATGATTATAACCAATTTCATATTTTCCTCTTGTTTCTCCCACAGTGAGAGCCATAGTTCCTAACATAAATGTATATACTAAATGTTCTACCCTATAGTACTCCAAAAAATCAGACAACGTACAAATACCACTCAACAAACAAGCTTACTCTGTAAATTTTTAAAGTTTTCAATTCTTATTTCTCTTACAATACATTCACTGTGGGTGAAGAGTCTGAAAGCTGCTTAACTAAATTACTTTTTTCTGGGTGGTTATTTTAAATGCATTTAAATTCATTTTTATCTATTTGTATTCAATTGAGTGTCTGACTTGTCATCTTTTCTAATTCAATCATATTTTGAATATGTAAAACATTCACACCACTCAAAATCAAAGCTTTATAAAAAGTATTTTCAAAGAAGTCTTACCTATCCATATCCTTTCCATTTACTCCTATATACCTTCCATAAATAACAAGAGTATTCTCCCAATTCTTCCCTTCCAATCTTTGGGCCATTGTTGTCATACATTTTACTTTTACATATGTAAAATATGCTATAGATAAAAAATACATTGTTGTTACGCTGTTATTGCTGTAGGCAGTTTATTATCTTTCAGAATAATTAAAAATAAGAAAAAATAAATTAATATTTGTGTCATCTTTTTTCTTTTATATTGATAGATTTTTGACAATACTTCTAGCATCTAAAGATTACTCTAGCCATACATCACCAAGACAACTGATTAAATAATAGAAAATCTAGACAGACAATTGGATTGTGTAATCTACACACACTTGAATGAATAGTATTTTAACTGGGCTTGTGCAATGGTATTATGGATATTAAAGGCAGTTCTTGGCCTGCTACCTCCTGTATAGCAAATGTGCCTTTGCACATGGCAAAACTTTCTCACCTTTTTCATCAATAATGTCTCCATTCTTCAGGCTCAGGATTTGCTGGTACACTGGAAAGTTATTGCTCTTCTGTGATGAGAATCCAGTCTCTTCCCCATGTTGAGAAACTTTAAGAATTTCCATCCCCTTATTTGCCCTCTTCATATTGGTCAATCATATTGGATCTCAGCTACACATAACAGAAAGTTCAATCCACATAACTTTATGCCAAGAGGGAATTTATGGGCTCTTGTGAATGGGAAGATCAGAGTGGTAGAGCTCACTTTGGGTATAGTTTGATGTTACAAAGACACTACCTCCACCTAGTTGTTTTCTTTTCTGCTTGATAGCTTTGTTCTTAAATAGCTCTTCTCTTGTGTTTCCATGATGACTGTATTAAATCCAGAATTTATCTTGTCTCAACTAGAAGTTCGGTGGGAATGAATGAAAGCGCCTTTCCTAGGATTTCCAGCAAGGTCTTATTACATCAGTGGTCCTGAATAAGTCATGGGCCCACCTCTGATCCAATCACTGTTACCTGCAAGATGCAAGATGGTGGTTGGCTAAGGCCAAGGCCATATGACCACCTCTTTATATATATATAATATATATATATAAATATATATGCATATATTTATATATAATTTATTTTTAAAAGATATGTAGATTACATAAAAATCTATAAGGTTTCCCATTTGTCCCACTTACCACACCTCCCACTTTTCACCACATTAACAACTTCTTTCGTTTGTGTGGTACATTCACTGCAATTGATGAATACATTTTTGGAGCATTGCCACTAATCATGGATTATAGTTTACATTGTAGTTTACACTCTCTCCCACTCAATTCTGTAGGTTAATGCAGGATATATAATGGCTTGTATCTGTCATTGCAATATCATTCAGGCCATATGATCCCCTCTTGAGGAAGGAATGGAGTCAAATCCACTGGAAACTCTTTGAAAAGAACTAGGTTGTATTGGGTAGCTAAGAGGAGAACAGGGATACAATTAATAGGAGATAGAAGAATGGATACCAGGCATCCAAATCAAAGTACATCATCTAACTTGGCAAACTAGAAAAAGTTGTAGCCATTTGCATTGATTTTGGATGAACAATTTAAAAATAATTGTAATAATTTAATTTTTTTCTTATTTTTCTCCAGTTCATATTTACACGATTATATTATCAGAGATTTGGGGTTTATTCAGTAGTTAATTTACTTTGGATTTATATTTACCACCTCTAGTCATGATTTCTACTCATGATATGACAATTAATTAAGCTACCATAGAGAAGATTTTCACACTACATACAAACTGAAGACTATAACTACACGTGAAATGTGAAGAGCAGGAACCAAGAAGAGAGAGGAAAAAAAAAATCTGATCTCATGCAAATGATCCCTGTATATGGCTGAAAATAAAAAATGAATTTTAAAAGTGATTTGTGATTTATTGTTCCCATTGTTTTGTAATTAAATATGCATATACATGTATACACACATACATATACATTTCTGCATTTTACCCCTAAAGTATGCACTTGAGTGTTAATAAACATAATTTCTAAATATTGAATTACCACAGACACCATTTACACTCTTAGTATTTTGAATCCAAAGTAATAAAACTAAATATACAATCACTCTATGTTTATGTAATTATATTAGAAATATTATAGGATTGGTAAAATTAAAAATACATTTGACAGCCCATGTAATCCATAAGAAATAACTACTGTATAAATGTGGTATGTACAAAGACTAAGGATATAATCTAAAAATCAATTAGAATTCTGCTGGAAGTGGTGAGGAAAAATTAAATAAAAAGGCTTCTTATATTCAATATCACTGGCATGGTTGTAAGTTACAGAAATGGTAGAGCACAATAGAATGAAGCTGAAGAAATCACATCTGACAAAGGAAGTCCTTAGTAGGGGTCATTAGTGTTAAATAAGTATTCAACATTCACTTTCCACTTATATTGAAATGCTGACAGGCTGAATCCTAAAGGCCCAGAGACTAAATTCACAGAAGTGTGGTATTGAATTAGCAAAATATGTAGAGCTCAGTAAAGTACTTCAGTTCTCATATCCTGGGGTCAGATGGAAAGAGGGAAATATGCAGAAAGTTCTTCAAGTATTGTTTCTTTTCCTACCCCATCTCAAGGAGAAAAAAGTGAAAATCACATTGCATATTCAATAAGTCAATTGGCTATGTTCACTTTACAACAAATTTTTTGAGCTCCTAAAAGGAAGTGTCAGTGCCACTTCCAAATGTGTTTTAATGTTAGAGGTTACAGTACACTGTAATCTCCACCAAGATGTCAGGATCTCCCCAGTTCTCTGGATAATTGTCCTTAAGGAGATATCAAGTTGACCAAAAGGAGAGAAAAGGAAAAGATAGTGTTAGCTCTTGGGGGAAGTCTTCTCTAAATAACAAGAATTCCAACCCAGTATGGAGGGGTCAGGTGGAAAAAGTGTGAAATTTGGAATCAGGCAGGCCTGAATATGAATGTTTACACCCAGCAATTGCTGACTGTAGACTTTGTCAACCTGCTGAACTTTTTTGAGCTTGAGTGTGAACATCCATAAAGGGGTAATCATTAAAACTTCACAGGTTTGCTTGGAGCAAACACTCAACTAAACTTTGGGGAGAATTCTTGTTTGACCTGAAATTGTGTGGGCAAAAAAACATACATTTGTGTTATTTGAGTGGGTAGTAATAACATTCACTACTATTTTAGTACACCATTGTAAAGCAGTGCAATAAACTAGAATATTAAATCTTGTTTATCTTTAATTTTGTGATATTTGAAAATACATTATATATATGTGTGTGTGTTTGTTTATATATATACACACATATATATATACACACACACACAGTAATTCACCATCCATTCCTTTATTTCCAGAAAAAGACCATCCTCTTACTTTCACTATGCTTTCAAAATCTTGATGTACCTCCATGTTTCTGAGTATCATTGTAGCAGTTTGGCAGTTTGATATAGTTATGAATTCCAAAAATAGATACTGGATTATGCTTGTAAACTGGTCTGTGCATCTGAGCATGATTAAGTTATGATTAGGGTGTTGACTGGATCACATCAGTAGGGCATTGAGCCCCACCGCTTGAAATGGATGGGGAATAAAAGATAAAGACATGGCAAAGGAAAGAGTTGGAGCTTTGAGTTGGAGTTCTGATGTTGGAGTCTTGAGCTGGAGCCCCGGGAAGTAAGCATACAGAGGAGCTTGGTCGTGAGGAAGGAGAGAAGGCCCTGGGAAAAGAGACGAGCGAGTCACTTGATAGTCTACAGTTGGCCTTGTGGAGTGAAGTAAGCCTGAACCCAGAGAGAGGTAAGCCCCTGGAAGAGAGGACCCCAGGAAGTCTGAACCCTGGCAGACCATGGCAGCCATCTTGCTCCAACACGTGACAACACACTTTGGCTAAGGAAGAAACTTATGATTTATGGCCTGGTAACTCTGTAAGCTTCTACTTCATATAAATACCCTTTATGAAAACTGACTGATTTCTGGTATTTTGCATCAGCTCCCCTTTGGCTGACTAATATAATCAGTTAAGGATTTGGAGCAGAGGACTGCCAGGAAGCATCTTATTTTACCTCAGCACCCAAGAGATTATTTTCACTTTGTCTAAATTATCTTATCCAGTAAGTAGAAATGGGAAAGAAATTTTTCTATTTAATTGTTTCTTTGATTTATATCAGCTGTTTTCATCTTGCCACTGCTAAGCATAGTTAGAAGAGTTGGAAGGTGAGAGATAGCAGAACGTTAACTTCTGTGTCACTTACAGATGCAAAGCAAAGCATCTTTATTGATATTCTTTCTAAAGAGTTCACTGAGGTGCAAGTCACAGTTGTGGAATGGAATGGAAAGCAGAAATCCCTTTGAAAATAAGAGATAAAATTCAAGGTCAGTCTCCCACAAACCACCCTTTCTTCTACTCCCATCTTTTTGGAAATAGTAAATCATTTATCTGGATTTGTTCAATGTGTGCTGATGGTATCTCACCTTATCACTGTCTAAAAGAACACTTCAAAAGCATATTTTAAAAATAACAATTTATCTTCTCTTGTCCCCTAAGCTAATTTGAGCCTCCAAGAGTCTCATTGGGAATAAAATGTGTAAGTTGCAATTTAAAAAATACAATAAAAGCTAAACAGTTTTATAGCTAGCATTCAAAGTTGTTATAGTGGATACATTTTCTCTTAGGCTGGCCCACTCTGCCTTCTCTGATTTACAATTTTAGAAAACATCGAGAACATTTAGAACAAGAGGAGGATGATTGTGTTATTCCTCTTTGGATGGCAATATGTTCTTGGCCATATATCCTCTATTTCTTCTATAAGATGCTCAGAGCATTATATCACCAAAGAACAATATGTGAAATATCTTACTGCCTAAGACAGATGTACTCAACCTTTAAATCTACCCCAGATTTTGTGATTCAGATCTAGGATGAGTCCTGAGAATTTGCATTTCTAAAAAGTTCCCAGATGGTTGTGATGCTGATGCTGCTTACCTGGGAACCACACTGAAAATCACTGGCTTAAGCCACCCCCCTCACATACACAAAAAGATAAATTCATTAGTCATCAGCACGAGTTTCTTAAAGGACTGCTTCATTGCTGGTGCAAGGGATTCCAAAAACACTTGAACTGTAAATATGCAGGATAAAATAAAACAGAGCAAAATCTACATCATATCTGTAATAAAACTAGTAAGCCAGCAGGATATTTTGAAACCATGAAACTATGAGTATGCTACAAGGTGTAATTTTATGTTTTCTGCCAGCAGACACTTCAGATACAAACTACGTCAGTTATGGAAAAGTAAATTATGTTTTCCTGTACACCTAAGTTTCACGACCTAAAACATTTCAACTGTTTCAATCATTTTTAGGGGGATGCATTTGCTCATGCCTTTCTACCAACAGTAGTGCAATGATTTTCAATCTCTGTGGCAAATTCAATTAGTGTGTACAGTATATTTTTGCTAAGCCAAATCTTGATCAGAGTGCAAGATTTTTTTTATTTTTATATTCAACTATTTATATTGTTAGAGGACTTTGTGCCTGCAGCAGTAGAGAACAGAGTATATTTTTCTTTGAAGAATAGATAAGAGGCAAAATGTTACTTCAAGTCAGGGTCAAAAAGAAACACACAAAAAAACAGTCATGTTTACTGCAACATGGGAAGGCTTTGTTTCATTATTATCCAAGTAAACACTTGACCTCTAAAGAGAAATGTCCTGAAGAAAAACAAGGAAAATGGAATGATTTCTGTGAATTTCAAAAAAATAAAAGAAAATTCATTTTTCTTGACCCGTGCAGGCGTGCTGGCCTGCACAGAGAGCTGGTGCACCATAATGATGCAACAAAAAGAGACACAGAAGAGAGATAATAAGAGACACAGCAGATCAGGGAGCTGAGGTGGTGCAAGAGATTGAGCAGCCTCTTTCCACTCTGGAAGGTACCAGGATCAGTTCCCAGTTCTGCCTAAAGAGAAGACAAGCAGACACAGAAGAATACACAGAAAGCAGACAGCAAGGGCAAAACAATGGGCGTGGGGGAGGAGGCAGGAATAAATAAATAAATCTTTAAAAAAATAATGTTTCATAAATGAAAGTGTTTGGATGACTTTAAAATATTACTTTCCATATACAACAGGTCATCTCCTTCTGAGTATATCCTCAGTGTTGATTCTCCTAAGCCCTAACTCCCAACAAATATGGTTTAGCAGTCTTAAGCTGCATTTCAGTCACATATCCCATTTCCAAATGAGGCTTGCTCCTCTAAATGCTATTCATACAATGGTTGCCCTCAAATTTATCTGTCACAGAATTTTTGAAGTGCTAGGGAAGAGTTGCATTATCTGTTGTGAAGTTTGCTTTAGGGAAATAAAGAAATGCAGATATTTGCATAATTTAGGATTAGGACATTCAGCCCAGTCTTTTTAATGCCTGTCAACAAGGATGCCCCTAAAATCAAATTAAGTTAAGGCAGATTTCTCCTGATTTCTAGTGTCAGCTGGGAGGCATTAGACAGCCATTCTGTCAACTGAAAAAGTGTCTTTCTGTGAGGGTGATAAATGTAGGACTGAGTACTATGTTCAGACACCAAGGTATTTAGTTCATATTTTGCTACCTCCTGGAAAGAAAGTTCTCCAGAAAATTTTCAATGAAGATATTTAGGAAGAAATTCTGAAACTTATTTAAAACATGTATCTCAGAAACATCAGCACACTTAAAGGTACAGAGGTCAGTAAATCCACTGTCACCACCTCATATCAACTGAAGTTATGAGGACCCCCAAATACCCAGGAGTGGAGGAGCAATTACTTGGGCAGGTGTCTGTTGGCCTGTGAAGAGACAATTACTTGGGCAGGTGTCTGTTGGCCTGTGAAGAGACAATTACTTGGGCAAGTGTCTATTGGCCTGTGAAGAGAATGTAACAGGACTTTGAAGAAGGCACAGGTCCCATTCCTATATAAAAAAACTTGGTAGGTGCCAGTTCTCACTGGTGTAGCTGATTTGAAGACTCTAGATGTAAATGACTCTTCTCTTCAACTCTTAACCTCTGCCCTTGTACCAAACAAACAAACTGCTTTACACATTTCCCTCATTCAAGAGTGATGATGTGAACCCCCTGGAAAGCATGCTTTGAGCCACAGCCTTTCAGCACTGGCTTTCAATATTCTGTCACTCCAGACTCTACCACTCATACTTTCCCTTCACCTCTGCCTGAAATATCCAGCTCAAAGTCTTTTCTACTCCTCCCAAATACCCCTCCATCACTTTAATGGCTTTCCCTTCAGCATCTTAACTCCTCTTGCTCTGACAAATAGACTAGTAAAAGATAGGAGCTCATGGCTTTTAGGAAGTCCTTTCACTTAAGCAGCTGAGGAGAATGTAGCCCAGTCAATTTTTTTTCCAAAGTACTCATAGGTGCTGAGACTGTTTCTGTTATTTCTTCCATTTCACACGCATCTCTCATGCAAACAGCCAGCTTTGACAGTATATTCCATTCTGATGTCAACCACAGGCATGTGGTAGTTAGGTCAAAGCTTATTAACAAGAATGATTTGATCTCAATGAGAAGGAAATAAATTGGTAATAAAATTCTGGGTGATTTGCTTGATTCCAGCCTAAAGAGATAGAGCCATTTATTTTAAAGCATAGCAATTATTTTAAGGGTGCCTTCTACCATTAAGAACTTTACTTTCTCTTTTATTTAAGATATTCTTTAATTTTGTTATTGCTTTTGTTTGCCTTTTGCCTTAACACACATCATTAAGTTTTGTGATTACCTTGCAGAAGACTAGCAGAACCCACCAGAATTGCTTCACGGCATATTTTTAAAGTTTCCCTAACAAATTGGCCATTTGATTCTCCTGGGCATCGCTGGGTAAGTCTTGGTAAATAAAGCAAAACCACATACTCTGCAAAAATCATTGTAATAGCATCTACTAAATATTTAAGGGTAAGGAAATGATTCTTTATTGTTGGATCTATATTATCATCACAGAATAAGAAATGCATCTTATATAGAATATAGACTTGTGTGAGTCATCAATTTTTATAGATTTAGGCATTAAATCTCTGTTGTTTCATGCAAACTAGTTTAGGAAAACAGAAAATGGAAAGTCATTCTCAGTAAATGACTGTGGTGGACAAAAAGAGATATAGAAATCTTGGGTTGGTTTGCTCATTCCTCACCATTCTTATCTGTATTAGTCAGCCAAAAGTGGTACTATTGCAAAGTACCAGAATTCTATTAGCTTTTATAAAAGGTATTTATTTGGGGTAGAAGCTTACAGTCACAAGGCTCTAAAGAGTTTAACTGAAGGTACCATAAGAGGTACTTTCTCACCCAAGTCATTGGCCATGTGTTGAAGCAAGATGGCGGGTGATGTCTGCAAGGGCTCAGCCTTCTTTCTTCCCCTTAATGTTCCATGGTCCCAACTTCTTCTGATCTCAGTTGTAGGCTGGCATAAGTTTCATCTCTCTTCCTGGGGCCTCTGCCATGTCTAAAGAGCTGTCCCTCTTCCTCTGCAATATCTTTTTCTGTGTGTCTACCTGCCAAGGGCATGGGAACTCAATGCCCTACTGATGTGGCTGAATCAAAGCCCTAATCTTAACATAATTTAAGCAGACTTCTCAGCTGAATCTGGGAATGATAATTGTAGCAGTTTGGCAGTTTGATATAGTTATGAATTCCAAAAATAGATATTGGATTATGCTTGTAAACTGGTCTGTTAATCTGGGCATGATTAAGTTATGATTAGGGCATTGACTGGGCCAAGTCAGTAGGGTGTTAAGCCCCACCCCTTGGTGGGTGGGGAATCAAATATAAAAGGCATGGCCAAGGACAGAGTTGGAGTAATTTTGATGTTGGAGTCTTGATGCTGGGGCCCAGGGAGGCGAGCAGATGGAGGAGCTTGGTAGTGAGGAAGGAGAGAAGGCCCCGGGATGGAGACAAGCCATTTGCATGATAGTCTACAACTGACCTTATGGAAGAAACAGGAGCTGAGCCCAGAGAGAAACAGAGCCCTGGGAAGAGAGGAACCCAAGAAGCCTGAACCCTGGCAAACATCAGCAGCTGTCTTGCTCCAACATGTGGCAATGGACTTTCGTGAGGGAAGAAACTTACATTTTATGGCCTGGTAACTGTGGACTTCTACCCCAAATAAATACCCTTTATAAAAACCAACCGATTTCTGGTATGTTGTATCAACACCCCTTTGGCTGACTAATACAATAATCAAAGGATTATCATGCCCAGTGGAACCGAACAGTTTACAAACATAGTATCTCCTTTTAGAAATCATAAATAATATCACACTGACACAATATCTGTCACATTTTACTTAACTAGAGACTAGAGTATGAAAGGTTGTATTAATTGTTTTTACTCTATTTCACAAATGAATCATGTTAGAAATAAGTGTGTTGAGGAAGCAGTTTGAAAGGTTTGGGGTTTTGAGAGTTAAGAGTTTGGGAGAGCTTTTTATTTTTCTTTGTTTTAACAAAATCACATTTTTTAAAAAGCCGTGGACCACATCACTGTGGAATCCACAGTTACTTTTTCACATTATTCTCCTGGCCTCCTCAAAGCAGACTTATTGGATGTTTCTTCATGTAGTTTTTTTTTAAGTTTATTTTAGAGAAATTTTAGATGACAGAAAAGTTACATCAAAAGTATAGGGGAGGGAAGCAGGTGTGGCTCAAGCAACTGGGCTTTCATCTACCATATAGGAGGTCCAGGGTTCAATTCCCAGGGCCTCCTGGTGAAGGCAAGCTGGCCTGTGCAGCAAGCTAGCCCATGCAGAGAGCTGGCCCACGCTGAGTGCTGGCTCACATGGAGTGCTGATGCAGCAAGATGATGCAACAAAAAGAGACAGAGAGGAAAGACAATAGGAGACACAACAGTCCAAAGAGCTGAGGTGGCACAAGAGATTGAGTGCCTCTCTTCCACTCCAGAAGGTCCCAGGATTGGTTCCCAGTGCTGCCTAAAGAGAAGACAAGCAGACACAGAAGAACACATAGCGAATGGACACAGACAGCAGACAACAGGAGGGGGGGGGAGAAATAAGTAAATAAATCTTTTTTTAAAAAGTATAGGGGCACTGTTTACTGTGGCAGTCATTGAGATCCTGCTGAGACTTGCATAAGCATAACCTCTGGAGTGAACTCCTGACTCACTTTGAAATCTCTAAGCCATAAAAAATCATTTGTCTTTGCCATTTTCCCCTTTTGGAAAAGGTCATTTTCCAGATGCATTTCTAGTTGTACTTGGTTATAATCCCTCAGCACCAGGATTCATGTCCCACACCATGGGGAAGGTAGTGCATTTATATACTGAGTTTGGTTTAGAGAGAGGCCACATTTGAGCAACAAAGGAGGCTTTCAGGAGGTAACTCTTAGGCATTATATAATACTAGGCTAAGTTCTAATTTCATAAGAAAAGGTTCATAAGTACAATCATCAATGTTAAGGGCCTGGAAAAATGATCTGTCTTCCTTCACTAGACATTGCCCTTGCAGTCGGGGGATTCTTGCTGTCCTATTAGAGAATGTAGCAGAACTCCCCAGAATGGGAATTCAATATTCTTTCAGTTATTGTGTGGATCTCCACCCACCGAGACAATGCCCCATAAACACTTGAACATATTCACATGACTTAGAGTCATGCCCCAGATGAACCCCTTCCCATGCATCCCCACATCACCGACATCTCACACAATTGAACCTCCCCTGCCACTGTTGTGACCCTTCTGTGATCCAAAACCTCTCCAAAAGTGAAGCCAAGAAAATAACTGAATAAAATTCATAAGAAAATGAAATAATAATTTAAAAAATAACCAATAAAATACAAAAAAATTTTAAAATAATTTGAAATAATAAAAAAAATTTAGATATTGTGTCATTCATCACTGTAAGATCTGTTGTCTTGTATGTACAGTGACATTTGGTTCTAGAGATATCCAGAAACTATAAGCAGGGCAGACAGCTCAGGAATTTGGTCCTCTATCAGTGGGCCTTAATTTGGAATTTATGCTCTGCATTGTAATAGAGTTGGACTCATTTATCGGTTCTCTACACATGGCTCTTCTGTGCCTTTAAATTGAACTTATAATTAGCACTATACTTGATAAATATGTATCCCAGAGACTTAAGACTTTGGCCCATCCATGTGCCAGTTGAGTCCTGAATTTCAGCATTGTTGTAGCACCTACTCTCCAGTTCATTTGACTCACCCAGGACAACTAACAAGGAGATGATGATGGACAATGCCCATCTCAAAAAACAGAGAGTGTCTGCAACTGCAAGCAAGATAGCTCCATCCATCTGTCCCATGGGCTCTAAGTCCCATCTCAATTAGAAGCAGAGGGCATCATCTTCCCAAATTCTCAACATTGGGGAATTAACAATGGACTAAAGTAGACTTATTATTACTCTACTATAGACTTATTATTATTCTAGCAATGGAAGAACTCTTATCCCTGATGTAAAGGCAGTGGTCACCAGAGGTTCTGAGGGATCGGAGATGGAAGAATAGATGTAATATGGGGGCATTTTTGGGACATTGGAGTTGTCCTGCATCACATTGCAGTGACAGACACAGGCCATTGTATATTTTGTCAAAACTTACAAAATTGTGTGGGACAGAGTGTAAATTTTAATGTAAACTGTAGTCCAAGGTTAGTAGCAATGCTTCAATATGTGTTCATCAATTGTAACAAATGTACCACACTAATGAAAGAATTTTTTTAATATGGGAAACTGTGGGAGGGGGAGGGAGTGGGGCATATGGGAATTCCTTATATTTTTTATGTAACATTTATGTAATTTAAAGCTTCTTTAAAAGTTAAAAAAACAACTAAAAAAAAGATAAAAGGAAAAAAAAATACGGGATTCCCATGTAACCCCCCACACACACATTTTCCCACTATTAATAATATCTTGCATGAGTATGCTACATTTGTTAAAATTGATGAATCAATATTGAAGCATTACTACTAGCCAGATCTATAGTTTACATTATAATTGACACTTTGCAATGTACAGTTTTATAACTTTTGACAAAATGTACAATGACCTGCATCTGCCATTGAAATTTTTTGCAGAACAATTCCAAAGCCCTAAAAATGCCTTATGTTCCTTTTAGTTTTAAATAACTTTGGGATTTCCAAAGTGGGATGCTATTCCCCTTCGGGGTCAACTCCTGTAGACAGGTGAATCTAATTCTCAGATTATCAAGGATATACACATTCAAACTTTGACTTTTCCACTGCCTGTTATTATGCTGAGTTGCCTGTTGCTTTTTAAAGAACTGTTTATACTGTCCATGTTTTAGAAGTCCATTCTTCCTCCATTCTCGCCTTACCAAGAAGAAGTTTGGTTAAATTTCAGTAGCTGGTCATTAACAAAGCCAATGCTCAGAGACAACATTACTCTTGATTCATCCAGGTATTCCAGCCTGAGATTCAAAGATATCCAATATTTTCCCATTTGGGCTGATCACCACACATAATATTAATTCCATTGGGTTTTCTGGGTCATTTTAGAGAAGAAGGAAGGAATGGAGGGAGGAAGGAATGCAGGGAGGAAAGAAAATAGATGTTGGTAGATATTCATTATAGGCTTATTGTAGGGTGAATGAGTAGTTTAACCATTTATGTATGCATGTGTACTTGTGGTCCATTTGAAAAACTGATACAAAGCATGTGGAAATGAACATTTATAAACATAACCTTTTATATTGTCAAAATATGCATTATAATCTTTACATGGTCCTTGTGCTAAATTTATAAAAATGGCTTTGATTTTATAAGTGCCCTTCTACTGTCTCTTTTATTAGGAAACATAAAACAAGACATAATCCCTGATCTGGAGTTGATTACACTAAATATATACATATAAACCAAATGAAGACCAATAAAATCAAGTTCAAATTTTTCTGGTATTGAATTCATAAATGTACATAATCTTATTTCATAATGACACTTCACTTTGTCAAAGTCATCATAGAGACGGATTTGGCTTGGCAGAGGGCAGTCCAAGTAAGTTATGCACAGGCACAGAGCAGGGTGGAGGCATGGTGTGCACATTTAACATATGGCTGTACACAGCAACAGAAGACTTTGTGAAGAAATAGTAAGAGAAAGTTCAGGAAGAAGACAAATTGACAGAAATAGCTATATAGTAAACATTGAAACTAAAAAAATCAGTTGAAATATTTTCATAAATTTCTACCCAATTTAGAAGCATAGTATGAGTAGGTCAAATGTAGATTTTTCTGATATTTTTGTTTAGAACTCAACATTTCCAATTGTGATTTTTTTCTATGTGTTCATTTAATCTGGGATAGGTGCTGCCAAAATAAAAAAGTGTTCCTTGTTTTGTTTAAATGCCAGGTAAAGAATGCCCTCATTTTTAAGGTTATGAAAGAGTAGAATTGTCCATTCTTGTTCTGGTTTCACAGTCAAAATCAGCTGGAGTTATCCAAGGGCCAGACAGTCAGACTCAATTGAAGCAAGTTGTTTTCCTTTTCCACTTCTGACTGTGAAAGACCTGGTGCCAGGTTATCATTTCCAGAAAAAAAATCCATGGCAGCAAAACCTGCAGATACAGATTTTTTTTTTTCTTTCTGAATTGTTAGTTGGTCTCCCAACACATTTTGAATGTAACCTTTTTAATCCCTGAATTTGTAATTAGAGATTAAAATTCCATTCCCAGAGCCATTCAGCAGATGGCATAGCATGAACAAACTGGAAGCATTTTAAAATTATATTTATACAGAATACCAGATGAATTTGCCAGGCTGTTTCTTCCTGAGCATATACATTCACCTGTGAAAATTGATTGTTTAAGATGTAGATTTCATTTGCTAGCATTTAGCATTTTTATAGGATTTTAAAGAATAAATTATCCCATTTCCTTTGTTTAGCACAGTTGCTTTAAATATGGAAGTAAAACCTATAATAAAAGAAACTGCTTCATAAAAAGATTAAATCACCTGTGTAAGGGTCACCAAGGTAGGTTCAGCAAGGCTACATGATAATGGAATGGACAGGCCACTTGACTAACACATCTATTAAGTGGAAACTTCAACACGTCTTAAGCAATTTAGGCAGTTTGATTCTTAATTAAGATTTTTCCTTAAGCTTCTTCCATGAGCTTATGCAAAATTCCTTATAGCTTTTAAACTTTGTATTGACATATAATAAATTCAGAAAAGTGCACAAATCATAAATGAATAGCTTGAGGAATTTTTTAAAAGTGAGCATACCCATGTAAACTGGCTCCCAAATCAAGAAATAAAAAATAACTCATATCCCAGAAGACTCCCCCATACTGTTTCCCAAGTTATTTCATTCCTCAAAGTAACCACTATTGTAATTACTACCAGCAAAGATTAGTTTATCTTATTGAAATTTATATAAATAGACTTATAGAGTATTTCCTTTTTTGTGTCTAGTTTCATTCACACATTATGTTTGAGATTCACTCATGCTGCTGCATTAGGAATATATTTTGGTATCATGATTATGCTACTTTCAAAAAAATGAGGTGAGAAGGCATTTTAGTTTGCTAAAAGCTGCTGGGAGCAATCTGCCAGAAATGGGTTGGCTTTTACAATGGGATTTGTTTAGTTAAAAGCTTAGAGTTCTGAGGCTGAGAATAATGTCCAAATCAAGGCATCAGTCAATGCTCTCTCCCCGAAGGTAAGCTGCTGGTGATCGTGGATTCCTGCCATGTAGCAAGGCACAATGCCAGCGCTGCTGGTCTCTGCCTTTTCCTCCAGGTTCATTTTCTCCCTGAACTGAGCTGTGGGTGATCAGACACATGACAGAGTGCATCGCAGTAGCTGCTCCTCTCTCCCCTCTGTTCGGGTCCCTGATGCTAGTTCTGCTTTGGCCTGCTCCATCTGTGGCTTTTCTCTCTCCCAGGTTTGTTAATTTCAACTTCTGGAGACTTCTCTCTGTCACTGTGGCTTTTACCCTGTGTCTGCAGCTTTTATTCATCCACTTATAAAGGATTAATATCCACCCTGGGTCATGCCCTACTGGAGCAATCTAATCAAAGGGCCCTTCATTGATCTAATCTAATTAAAGGTTCACAATAGTTTCAATTTAAGAACAAAATTTGGAGGGACCCACAAAATGCTAAAACCAACACAGAAGGGGACTCTCTTTTTCTATTCTATGTTGAAATTTGATATTTCTTCCTTAAACTTTAGGAATAATTTACTGCTGAAATCACCTGTAACTAAAATTTTCTTTTATAAAGTTTTATTATTGATTTATTTATTTGGATTTAATTTCTTCCTTTGGTATAGGACAATTCAGAATTTCTATTAATTTTTTATCACTTTGATGATTTGTTTTATGGACTTCACTAATTTTATCTAAATTATGAAATGTATTGCTAAATCATTTTTATAAAACTTTTAAATATTTTTAATGCCTGCAAGGGAGAGGATGTTCATTTCTTCATTACCGATAATGGCAATTTGTGTTTTCTCTCTTTTTTAAAAATCAGGAATACTTCAGTGATATTAGTCTTTTCACACAACCAACTTTTGGTTTTGTTGATTTTTCTCTATGATAAATTTGTTTAGTATTCTGTTACTTTTTATCTTATCTATTATTTTCTTTTCCTTCTTTTAAAATTTTCTATCTTTATAACTTTTTGAAGTGAATAATTAAATAATCATTTTCAACCTTGTTTCCTTTTATAAAATACATGTTTAAACCTATACATTTTAGTGTAAGTACGTGCACTAACCACATTTTTTATCTTCTGTAAATTGATGCTTTAACATCTATGGGTGATACCAGATGGCCAAATCCCACCTATACTTCTGTTATGCCTAGATAATTCTGACCCCAGTTGAGGGGATGTTACTTTCAAATATACCCAGCCAGCCCCTCTCCAGAGTGTTCCTGCCCCACCTTGCATGCTTCCCACAGAAATCACAATAAAGACACTTTCTCAGTCCCACTTGCTTTCTCTGCCTTGAGACTGATCCTGGTGTTTTCTCCATTTGGCCCTACACGGCATGATGCCTTCTCCCTGATGCCCTCTCTTCAGGGAACTATGAGAGTAAGAAATCTCTCAAATTGTTCTGATCTTTCTCTCTTGATCTGTATCTGGTCTTACCATACCTTACACAAGATAACATGAACAAAACATTGTAGCTCTAGCTGCATCTCATAGCTTTTAACACGTAGAGTGTTCTATCATTCAGTTTTAAATGTTTTCTAAATTTCTTTTTATTCTTCTTTGACCCATAGATTATTTAGAAGTGTACAGCTATGTTTTCAAATATGTCTGCTTGTTACTGTTCTCTGGCTTAATTCCAATAGGGTTGGAGGACACTCTGTAAGACTGTAATCTTCTGAAACTTGTAAAAAATCACTTTATGATCTGGCATATAGTTTATTTCATGTGCATTTGAAATGAATAAATTCTGCAGTTACTAGTACTATGTTCCACACATGTCAACTAGTTCATGTTGTGTAATGTTAAAACTTTCTATATCTCTATTGATTTTCTGCAGTTTTTTAGTTAAAGGTAGGTTAAAATTTTCAACATTCACTTTGAATTTGACTTTTTAAATTTTGGTTTTATTTGTTTTGCTTTGTTTATTTTATTGTGCATACAAAAATAACTTTTATATTTTCCTTGTAGATTGACTCTTCATAATTGTGCAATGTCTGAATATCCAGCAATGCTTTTTGTCTTAAGGTCTACTTTGTCAGATGATAGTATAACAATGCCAGCATTCTTTCAGTTAATATTTGCCTCTTCTATCTTCATTCATCCTTTTACTTTCAACATTTCCTAGGCCATATATTTATGGTATGCCCTGTGCATGTATATATTTGGGGTAACCTTTTATCCAGACTGAGGTTATTTTTTCAATTGGGATATTTTTTCCATATATATTTAATGTGATTTTTGATATATTTGTGTGTATCTACTAGTTTACTTTTTATTTTTTAATAGGCCATCTGTACTTTGTCCTTGTAACTTGTATTTTTTGAAGTAACCAAATGTATTTTATTCCTTTTTCACTCAACCATTAAACTGTTAGTTATACCTAATTTTATTATTTTTAAATATTACTCTAAAGATTACACCACTATTTTGGGACTATTTAATTCTACCATCAATTATTACTTCATACATTTCCACGACAATGCAGAGATGTTAGGACACTTTAAATCCATAAGCTCCTCTCCAATATTTTAAGTAATTGTCATATATTTTGACACCACTTAGACTTATTGTTTTATAAATCAATATTTATTTAGATTTATGCACATATTTACTTTCATTGTTCTTTATTACTTACTGCATTTTCATGTTTTCATTTGAGATAATTTTCTTTCTGCCTGTAGAATTCCCCTAAATTTTTCTTTTAGTTTGGACAATTAATTTCTCCTTTCTTTATTTTTTTCTGATAATGTCATTTTCTTCACTTTAGTTATTGAAGATTGGAAAGTATCTCTTTTCAGCATGTTAAAGATCAAAGTTTAAAGCCTTCTCACTTCCATCATTTGTGCTGAAAGTTCTGAGGCACTTCTGTCCATCCATATCACTTATTAATTAGTGAACACCTTGTTTTAGTAATGGATGGTGGTGATGGCAGCACAACATGGTAAATGTAATTAACACCACTGAATTTGGAAGTGGTTAAAACAGAAAATTTTAATTTGTATATATACTACCAGAATAAAAAAAAAAACAAAACCCTGGAACTGTACAACACAATAAACCCTAATGTAAAATATGAATTACAGTTAATAGTGTAATTATAATAAGATTGTTTCATTAATGGTAACAAAGATATTATATGAATACAAAATGTTATTAATGGGAAAACTGTGTGTGTGGGGATATATGGGAATGCTGTACTTTCTGCATGATTTTTATGGAATGCTCAACTTCTCTAATAAATAATAAATAATAATAAATAATAATAACAATAATGAATAAAAATAAAGGAATAGAAGAAAAAAGTGGAGGTGAATGTTGAATTCACTACACCTTTTTTTATACAATATTTAATCCTCAAGTCCTGGCTTCTTTGGATATTTTCACTGTGTCTTGTATTTATTGCCAGCTTTATGGTTTTTCTCCATAGAAGGGTTGATCTGATATAAACTATTTTATCATAGCCAGAAGCAAAAATATATTATATTTTTGTAAAACTTCAACTGCTTTTATCAAAGTTTGAAGCAATAAAATGTATTAGGGAAAAAATTACTGTATCTTTGGTGCCTTCTCATAATAAAAATGGTATTATAGATGCAAATATATTGGAAATTGGAAGATCTATAAACCCAAATAGGTAATCAACTTATTTATTATGAATATGGGAGGAAGAGAAATTATATGATTTGGAATGAAAGAAGCTACTTTTAAATCCCTGTGATAAAGTTCACAAACTCTAGGAACAAGGCTAAATCCAGACATAAACATTTTGAATGTCAGTTTTTAACTCAAAAGGGCAATAATAATAATGGGCTTGAGTCTTTTACATTAAAATACTTTGTAAATTGGAATGCAAGATACTATGCAATAAAACCTATTGTCATGTCAAATAAATACAAAAAGTTTAAAAGATGGTCTATGCAAGAAGAAATAGAAAATCTGAAAGACATATAACAAGTAAAGAGATTGAGTTAGTAAATAAAAATTTCCCTCCAAGTAAATCGCAGACCCAGGTGGCTTTACTGGTAAATTTTACAAAAATTTAAAGAAGAATTAGAACCAATTCTTCACAAACTCTTCCAAATAAAACAGAAGAGAAGGGAACTCTTCTCCACTCATTCTATAAGGCATTTCTTTCCCTGATGAGAAAACCAGACAAAGATACCACAAAAAAGAAAACTGCAGACCCCTATCACTTATGAAGATAGACATCAATATCCTCAACCAAACACTGTACTAAGTCAGAAAGAAAAAGACAAATACTGTATAATTGCACTATTATGAACTAAATAATTAGTTCATGCAGTTAATAATTAGAATATAGGTCACCAGAAATTAGAAAAAGGGTAGGAAATTGAAAGCTGAGGATTAATCTGTGCAGATTTGGTTAAATGGTTGTTTGTAAATCTTTGGAAATGAATATAAATGGTGAAAGCATATCA
>JAQZBX010017319.1:0-35696 GCA_029593785.1 Cabassous unicinctus | reverse complement strand
GTCAGTAAAGGACAAATGTGGCATGACTTCACTTATATGACCTAAGCAAATTGAGCAGACTCACATTGAGTCTGGAATATAGGTTACCAAGAGAAAGAAAGGAAGTAGAGAGTGCTGAGCCTATGCTCATTCCAGAGAGAACATAAGATAAGGTGAAAAGGGGTGGTTTTGCAGTGGATAGTGGTGCTGGGATGTGATCAAGGTCAATGGTGCTGGAGTGTGAGGGTGAGCATTGTTGGTGAGGTTGGTTGGACTATCTGTGGAACTTGAGGGAGGGCTGAAGGAAGGAACTTGTGAACTTTGGGGAGATTAGAAATCTGTGGTTGAAAATACAATTGTGGGAATGTTCTTATGGCAAATATGGAAAGGAGGGTCACTGTTTGCAGAGTGTCAGTGTTGGGGGAATGTGTAGAAAGAGGTGCACCTGGGGCATGCTTCTATGGAATATGAAGGTGTTCATCTTGTCATAGGGTGTTATATCGGTGGGTGGAGACCCACACAACAACAACAAAATATTAATCTCCAATCCTCAGGAGTACTGCTACATTCTTAAATATATGGGCAAGAATCTGTTAAGTACATAGGCAGTGTCTAATAAAAAGAAAACAGAACAATATGTCAAATCCTCAATATTAATGCATGTAACTATAAACCTCGTTCTTGTGAAAAATGAAATTTAGCTGAATAACTATTGCCTAAGACTTACTTCCTGAAAACCCCCTTTTTACTCAAATGTGGATCTATTTCTAAGCCAAATTTAGTACATAATTGCACTACCTAGCCCCCAACATTGGACATGACTCTGGGGCATTAGTATCTCTGGTATTGAAGGACTAATACCAAGCACCAACCAGCAATGCATTAGGAGAAAGACCTTGACCAAAAGGGGGAACATTTAATACAAAATAGTTTCTACAGCTAAGAGACTTCCAAATGAATCTGTAGGTCATTCCAGAGGTTACAGTTATGCATGTCTTAGGCAGATCTCACTAACTGCCAGTGTGAAAAAAGCCTCAAGGGGGGGGGCTATTGAGTGCTCTAGGTCATATGGACACTCTAAGCAAGGCATACAATCATTTGAAACCAGCACCCTGTCAGTGGGCCTTACCTTTAAACATATGACAACCTATTTTCCCAATGTAACAGCTAGACTCATTTGTAATTTCCCTACACATGATTCTTCTACCCTCTTTTTTTGAGCCTATAATTAGCACTATACCCATTAAATACATGTCTCAGAGACTTAAATCTTTGGTCTGTTCCTATGCCAGTTAAGCTCTGAATCTCAGAAGAGTTGTGGCCCACACTACTTTCCAGGTCATCTGACTCATCCAGGACAACTAACAAAATGATGATGATGGACAACCCTCAACCCAAGAAACAGAGTATCTACAATTGCAAGCAAAACATTCCTTCCATCTGCCACATAAGATCTAAGCTCCCTCTCAGTCTGAGGAACAGTGGGCATCCCCATCCCAAAACCCTCAAGGTTGAGGAATGAGAAAAAAATAAGGGTGGAATGCAACCATGGACAAAATTAACTTAATATTGTGGTAATGGAAGAATATGTAACATTGTAATAAAGATAGAGGTTCTGAAAGGAGGGGGAGAGAATACTATGTGGAACATAGGGCATTTTTAGGGTATTGAAAATAAGTATAAACCACAAAGCAAACTATAGACCATGGTTTGTAGCAATGCTTCAATATTTATTCATCAATTGTAAAAAAACATACCATACAATTGTAAGATGTCATTAATTGGAGAAGATGTGGAAGGGGAAGGGATAGGACATATGGGAATCCTTTAAATTTTGATGTAGGATGTACTTACCTGTAATCTAAAATCTCCTTTAAAATAAAGTTTATTATATTGAAAGAATAGCTTGGGGTTTCTAAATTGTTTTCTTTCATGTATTCATTTCCTATTTGTAGATTTCAGCCTAGTATCTGTCTTGAGTTCTCATTTGAACATTTCTCTTTTTTTCTGACTTTATTATTTCCAAAAATTTTATGAAATTTTTTTGCCTGATAATAGCAATTCTATGTAATCCTGAACTTATCTTTCTCACAAGAATGTTGGAATGGTGCTTCCTTTTCTTTCATCATTACATCTAAAACAGATGGATTTTCTTTAATCAGATCCAAACCAGCATAGTAAAACTGCAGCTTGACATATTAAAATTTTAAATATTTTGCAGAATATTATTTGAGAAGATTATGTGACCTCAAGACTGATTCAAAATTCCTATTGTGTGAGTATATGAAAAATAATAACTGCAATAAGCAAATAGCTTGCTCAGTTTTTAATACTATGTGAAAAATCATAGCTTTCACACCTCATTTATTTTTATCCTGTTTCTAATTTATAAATGTTATTTTTTTGCAATTGCATTGAATAAATATTTTCATGTAGAAAATATCAAGTGGTTTGCTCAGATATTCAGTTATATTAAAAAGTATCATTTAATTATTCTTTTTTATTATTATTTTCCTGCTTTTCTGTCCATAGGAGCAAAAACATGTCACAGAAATATATTTTATTTGTAAAAAATAATGCTTCAATGTCCATATCAACTTTTTTCAGTATGTTCCTCTATTCAGGGTCTGGTATACCTACTATTCTCTTTTATAACCCCTCTTTTTGTACCTTCCCTGTAGAGCCCTGTAATACTGAACTTGACAGAATAAGCCTCACATTTCTTTGCCTCTTTTTCAACCTTTCTTTCTGTCTTATTCTCCAAATTATCTTGCTTTCTTTCATACCATATGATCAACTCCTAGTGTCTGAAATTTTCCAGGCACATTTTCATTTGGAACATGCTGATCAAAAATACTCAATTTATAATTCATTTTATATTTAAGGTTCCAAATAATGATGGCTGTTTTTGCTCAGAATCTTTAGTTTATGATCTATTTAGCTACCTTTATTATACTTTGATATCAGTATAAACAAAACAACATGATTATTTTCCTTAACTAATGTTACATCAAGAAATGTTTCAGGATTCCAAATTTTTAAATATAAATAAAATAAATGGAATGAAATTGATACTTTCATAACATATAGATTCAAAGTCACTTTTGTGTTAATTGAAAGATTAGAGGTCCATTAAAAAAATGAAGTTAAGAATTTAGAGAGTAATTGGAAAACACACTTTAGGATGTTATGATTTTTGTAGGAAAGTTGCCATTCAAAATATAAAATGGGGTGGAAGGGCAATAAAGCAACTATCTAAAAACAACTGAAGACAACAAATAAGAAAGCTGGCACAAGAAAAAATGTATGTTTCAAGAAGGAACAATGAGAATGGACCATTCACTCCCCCAAAACAGGGAGTATTTTCAAGTATAAGCAAAACAATCCCATTCCTCTGCCCCATAATATCTACATCCCTTCTCAGCCTGAAAAAGCCTGAGCAGACATAGTCCAAAACCCTCAAGATTGAGTAATGAAATAAATGGGTGGGGGGAGCAAAAGTAACCACTGATGAAAGCAGTTCTATTGTATTTTAATTTTAATGGGGTAACTTGCAACATGATACAAATAAAAATATTTAAATAAAAAGGATAATATTAATATAATGAAATTCATATTAGATATGATTTCTTAGAGAAAATTATTTTATATTTATTATGCAGAATACATTCCTCTAAAAAATATGCAGATTACTAGATTGAGTCAAAATACAATATCCAATATAACCTTCTTATGCAATTTTTATTTAAATAAAGTGATACACAGACTTCCAGTAACATGGAATCAGAGTAAGAGAGCAGGGCTCAACTCTCTTACAAAAATAATGGAGGAAGGGCAAAATGCAGTTGAAGGGAGCTTCTTTGGGGATCTGCAGATCAGGAGAGTGCTACACATATTCTAGGAGGGAGAGAGACAGAGAAAGAGAGTCTGAAGGAAAACTGTAAGGTACTAGACCCCAAGCCTGGGAATGGCACCAATCCCCCACACTCAAGTGAAACAGTCTGAATAAAACCCATGCCTCCCTGCAGCAATCTGAAAGAGGAACAAACCTTTTCCTCTCTGGGAGGAGAGAGGGTGCAGTGGAAGGCAGAGAGTGGTTTCTCTTCAGTGAGTTTGGCCAGTGGTGACCATTTTGATTCTTGGCTCTGGACAGACTAGAATCACCAGGGAGTGGAAGTTGAAAGAAACACCTCTGTGGAAAGGTTTGCCAAAGAGCATCACCTGCTGGCAGGCTGGGAAACTACAATAAGTTAAAAAGCTGCTTGGAGACTTTCATGTTTAGGCACACTTGAATCTGGTCTATGCCCCATTTGTAGGTATCTGGCCTATTTTGATTATTTAAGCTGGGCAATCTTAAAGATGTAGAAAAGTTGACCAAAAAAATCAAAGAAGAGCCCTGAAACAAAACTAATGATGTCCACAGAAATCTCCAAAATCAACTCAAGGAGTTGAAGGTCAATATAGTTAAAGAGAAAAAGGATATCAAGAAAACACTGATTGAACATGTGAACAATTTGAAAGCCTGCAAAGGAAAGTAACAGAGCTTGTGGGGATGAAAGACACAATGGATGGTGTTAAAGTATATTAGAGGCACATAACAGCAGATTTGAATTGAAGGAGGAGAAAATTAGTGAGTTGGAGGACAAAGCATCAGAACTTGAAAAGAACAGAAACAGAAATGAATGGAAAAAATGGAACAGAGTGTCAGGGAATTGAATGATAATGTGAAATGCACAAATATATGCATTATGTTTCTCCCAGAATGAGAAGACAAAGGAAAAGTGGCAGAAAAAATATTTGAGGAAATTATGATGAAAATTTCCCAACCCTTTGGAAAGACAAGTATCAATATACAAGAAAGATTACACACCCCAAATAGAATAAATCCAAATAGACCTACTCCACGACACCTACTATTCAGAATGAAAAATATCAGTGATAAAGAAGATTCTTAAAGAAGAGAAACGCAATACATCACATACAAGGGAAACTCAATTGAGCCTAAGTGTTGTTCTCATCAAAACCCATGGAGGCAAAAAGAAAATGATATGATGTATTTAAAGTATATTAAAAGAAAAAAATGCCTGCCAAGAATTCTTTATCTGGCAAAACTGTCCTTCAAAAATGCTGGTATTTTTAAAGTCTTCCCAGACAAACAAAAGCTGAGAGAGTATGTTACCAAAAATACGAAATTTACAAGAGATACTAAAGAAGGTGCTACAATCTGAAAGGAAAAACCAAGGGCAAGGGACTTGGAGAAAAGTGTAGAAATGAAAATTATTCATAAGAGTAACTTAAAGGGTGAAAAGTCAAATAATAGTAAGATATAAAAAATGGAAGGCCAAAGGATAAAATGGATGAAATAAGTCATGCCTTTACAGTAATATCATTAAACATTAATGAATTGAAGTCCCCAATCAAAAGACATACACTGACAGAATGGATTTTAAAAAATGAGCCACCTGTAGTCTGTCTACAAGAGACTCAACACAGATGTAGGGTCACAATCAGGGTGAAAGTGCAAAGTTGTAAAAATATATTCCACATAAATAGTAACCAACAATATCTGAAGTAGTGACACTAATACTGGGCAAAATCCTTTTTAAATGCAAAATTGTAATAAAAGGTGGAGAAGTCATTATATATGAATTAAAGGAGCAATTCACCAAGAAGAAATAACTATATTAAATATTTATGCATCTAACCTTGCTGTCCCAAGACATGTGAGGCACACACTGGCAAAGCTGAAGGAAGAAATAGTCATCTCTTCAATAATAGTTGAAGACTTCCATACAATATCTCAGCATTGACTAGAACATCTGAGGAGAGTATAAATAAGGAAATAGAAAGCTTGAATAACATGATATATGAACTAGACCTAATAAACATTGATAAATATTACACCCCAAAACAGCAGGATATACATTCTTACGGAACATTCTCCTGGATAGACAATATGTTGAGTCAAAAGACAGATCTGAATACATTTAAAAAGTTTGAAATTACACGGACACTTTCTCTTCACATAATGGAATGAAGCTGTAAATCAAAAACAGAGAGAAAAAGGGAAAAATCACGAATATATGGAGCTTAAACAATACACTCAGATAATCAGTGGCTCAAATAAGAAATAGTAATAGAAATCAATAAATATCTTGAATGAAAATTAGAACACAACTTATCAAAACATATGGTATACAACAAAGGTAGCACTGAGAGAGAAATGTACAGCCCTCTATGCTTACAATAAAATATATTCACACCAATGTTCATAGCAACATTATTCACTATTGCCAAAAGTTGGAAGCAACCTAAATGACCATCAGTAGATGAATGGATGAGCAAACAGTGGTGTATACATACAATGAAATATTATTCAGCTGTAAGAAGGAATGGAGTATTAACACACTAGATAACATGGATGAGTCTTGAAGACCTTATATTGAGTGAAGTAAGTCAGGCACTGAAGGACAAATATTATATGGCTTCACTGATATGACTCAAGCAAATTCAACAGACTCACAGAGCTAGAGTTGGGAAGACAGGTTTATGGGAGACACAAAGGGAGTAGAGGGTGGTGAGCCAATGCCCATATGGGAAAAAATCTATGATAAAATGAAACGGTGTGGTTGGGCAGTGGTTGGGCATGAGAGTGGTATAGTGATGAGACTGGGTTTGGCGGTGCTGGTGTGTGAGGGGTTCACGGTGGTGAGCTTGGGTTAGACTATCCATGGAACTGAGGGGAGGGTTGGAGGAAGAAGCAGGTGAGCTCTGGGGATTTGCAGGTCTGTGCTTAAAACTACAATGTCAGGAATGTTCTTTTGGCAATATGGCATGGGAGAGTTGCTGGTATAGGATGTCAGGTGTGGGGAGATATGTGGGATATGGGACACCTAGGGCATGCTTCTATGGAATATGTAAGTGTTCATCTGGTTATAATATTAAACTCCCATCCTGGGGAATCTGTTTTGTTCCCAAATAGAGAGAAAAGAATCCCTGGAGAACATAGGTAGTGCCTAATAAAAGAAAGCAGACCAATATGTTAAGCACTGAATATTACTTCAAGTAACCATGAATCTTTTCCTTCAAAAATTGAAACTTAATGGTTATCATAGGTTCTGAGGGGAGGGGGAGGGAAAAATAGAATAGATAGAACATAGGTCACTTTTAAAACATTAGAATTATTCTGCATGATCTTGCAATAATGTATGTAGGTCAATTTAAATTACATCAAAACCTATAAAAGTGTAAGGTGCAAAATGTAAGCCATAATGTAAACCATTGGCCATGGTTAGTAACAATGCTTTGATATTTTTACATCAGTTGTAACTAATGTAGCATCAGCATGTAAAATGTTATTAATAGGGGATAGCAAAAAACAGGGAGGATGTTGGTTATATGGGAATCCCTTATATTTTCTATGTGATTTTTCTGTAACCTAAAGATGCTTTAAAGATAAAGTGAAAAAAGTAAGACACTGAGGTAATATACAGAAGAAATTTTCACTGTACATACAAGACAACAGATCTTACAGTGATGAAAGACACATGGTCTACAAATTTTTATAATATTTCAAATTTTTTTAAATTTTATTTTTAAAACTATTATTTCATTTTCTTAATTTCATTTGGCTATTTTGTTGGCTTCATTTTTGGAGAGGTTTTGGATCACTGAAGGGTCACAACTGTGGCAGGGGACGATCACTGGTGTGGGGTGTCAGTGATGTGAATATGTGTGGGAGAGGTGAATGTGGGGATGCCTATAAACATATGAATATGTTCACGTGTTAATAAGGCATCATTTCAGTGGGTAAGGACCCATACAATAAATGAAAGAACAATAAATTCCTATCCTGGGAGTCCTGCTACATTCTCTAATAGAACAGCAAGAATTGCCTGAGTACAAGGGCCGTGCCTAATGAAGGAAGACAGACCAATATGTCAGGCCCTTGATACTGATGATTATACTTATGAACCTCTACTGGTGAAATAGAAACTTAGCCAATATTATATTTTGGCTAAAATTTACCTCCTGAAAGCCTCATTGTTGTTCAAATGTGGACTTTATATAGTGCACTACCATACCCCCAGTATGGGACATGACTCCAGGAGATGAACCTCCCTTGCACTGAGTGATTATTACCAAGTGCCAATTTGCAATGAATTTGGGAAAAAAATCTTAACCAAAAGTGGGAAATATTAAATACAAATGAATTTCTATGGCTAAGAGATTTCAAAGTGAGTTGGGAGGTCATTCCAGAGGTTCTGCTTATGCATGTCTCAACACAGTCTCATTGACATGCATAGTAAATGATGCCTCAAAAAATGGGGCTCCTGAGGGCTTTAGAGACATCAAGACAGTATAAGGACATCAGACAAGTGCAGGAATTTAGTACACTCTCAGTGGGCCTTACTTTGGAATTTATTCTCCCACTGTAACAGAGTTAAACTCACACACATGGCTCTTCTGCCCATTTTAATGGACATATAATTAGCATTATACTTGTTAAGTGTATGTTCCAGAGACTAAATTCTTTGGTCCATTCATGTGCTGGTTGAGCCCTGAATCTCAGCCACATTACAACACCTACTCTCCAGTTCATTGGACTCACCCAGGACAAGGAAATGATGATGGACAACACCCATCCTAAGGAACAGAGAATGTCTGCAACTTCAAGGAAGATAGTTACATCCATCTGCCTCATGGGAAATAAGTCCCTTCTCAATTAGAAAAAGTAGGCATCACCATCCCAAAATCTTCAAGATTGGGAATGAACAATGGACTAAAATAGGCTTATTATTATTCTAGCAATGGAAGAACTTTTACATTTATATAAAGGTAGTGGTCACCAGATGTTCTGAGGGGAGGGAGAGGGAAGAATAGATGTAATATGGGGGCATTTTTGTGACATTTGAATTGTCTGGCATGACATTGCAATGACATGGGCCATTATACATTTTGTCATAACCTATAAAATTGTGTGGGAAAGAATGTAAATTACAATGTAAACTATAGTCCACAGTTACTAGTAATGCTTCAATATGTTTTTATCAATTTTAACAAAGATACCACACTAATGAAAGATGTTGTTAAGGTAGGAAGGTGTGGGAGTGGAGAGGGAAGGGCATATGGGTATCCCCTATGTTTTTCAAGTATCATTTATGTAATATAAAGTTTATTTTAAATAAAAAAATTTAAAGTAATTAAATAAAGAAAAAAGAAAAAAATCACTCAATAATTATTAACTAAACCATACTATAGAAAAAAGTAGAAAGAGCTAAAATCAAAGATGTAAGTGCCTACATTGAGGAATTATGAAAAGAACAGCAAACTAATCCCAAAGCAAGTAGAAGTAAAAAAATAATAAAGATTAGAATAGAAATTAATGAAATTGAAGACAACAAAAAAACAAAAACATGGAATCAGCAAAACCAAAAGTTAGTTTTTGAGATCAAAAGTATCTAAAAAACCTTAGCTAGACTGACAAAAAAAAAAAGGGGAGAAAAGATGCAAATACATAAAATAAAAAATGAAAGGGGGCATAAACTCTGACCCCATTAAAATGGCTGGAATGACTAGGAACACATGAAATTAGAAATATACAAGGTTCTTATACTTTTATATGAAGAGGTAAGATAATATTTTTTCCTTTTATATTAGTGAAGTTAAAGATTTACAGAAAAAAAATCATGTAGAATGTACAGACATCCCACGTACTCCTTCATAAACACAGCTTACCTATTATTAAGGCTTTATATCAGTGTGGTGTTTTAATTACTATTGTAGAAACTATGTTATTATAAATATGATAAGTGCCATCCATAATTTACCTTAGATTTCACTTTTTGTGTTGTAAAGTTGTGTTACTGTTTTTTTTTCTTCAAATTTTCATTTTCCTTCCCCTCTGGTCTTCCAGTTCTCTCTCCTGGGGTAGGGCTCATTTCATTCCAGACTGTCTATATGAGTCTCAGCTCTTCTGTTCTGTTTTCACCCCAAGGTCAGCTGCACACTATCAGGCAAACGGCTCATCTCTTCCTGGGTCCCAGGATAAAAAACATTCTCTCTTCCCCTGTGCCTATATCAGTTGATCACAGTCAGTCTTCCTCTGTGACACCATTTATATTGGACCCAGCAAAAGGATGGACACCTGACCTGAGTTTTCCCTTATTAATGTAGCCCAATCAAAAGTCCTAAACTGATTTTATCAAGTAATCTTAATCAAAGGCTCCTCAATTGAATTTAATACAATCAAAGGGTTTCACACCCAGAAGAATAGCTTAGTTTACAGAAATAATCTTTGTCTTTTTGGAATTCATAAATAATTTCAACCTGTCACTGTGGGTGTCCTACTTTTATAGGATCATGGGGAAAGCTTTGTTTATCACCATTGAATATGGTGTTAACTGTGGGATTTTCATTTATGACCTTTATCATATTGAGTTAATTTCATACTATTACTAGTTTTCTGAGCTTTCTTTTTATCATTAGGGATTTCTACTTTACCAAATAATTCTTCTGCATCAATTGAGATGATTATGTGTCTTTTTTTAACTTTGTTGTATTAATGTGAGGTATTATATAAGTAAATTTTCTTATGTTTCCTCAGCAACCACCATTGCCTACCTGGAATAATTCCCACTTGATCATGGTGTATAATTCTTTAAAAGTGCTGACGGATTACATTCCTAGTATTTTGCTAAGTATTTCTTGCATCTATACTCATAATAGCTATTGGTCCATAATTATATCATCATATCATTATCTGACTTTGTTATTACTGTGATGCTTAACTCATAGAATGAATTAGGAAGTGTCCACTCAAATTCAATTTTTTGGAGTAATTTGAGAAAGATTGGTGTTTTGTAATATTTCATGTAATTTAACAGTTAGACCATCTGGTCCTGTTATTTTCTTTCTTGGAAAGTTTTTAATTACTGCTTTGATCACTTTAGTTGTTATTGTTCTGTTGTGATCTTCTATTTCCTCTTCATTCAGTGTATATACCTTGTGTGTTTCTAATACTTTGGATATTTCATTTAGGTTATCTCATTTTAGAGGGTACAATTATTTATAGTATCCTCTTATAATATATTTTTTTATTTTTGTGGGGTTGATGTTAATGTCCTTCCTCTCACTTCTGATTTTAGTTATTTGTGCACTTTCTTATTTTTTCTTTGTCAGTGTATCTAAAGTTTTGTTTATTTTATTGATATTTACAAAGAAGCAAATTTTGGTTTTGTTGAGCCTTTCTATTGAGTTTTTATTCTATTTCATTTACCCCAACTAGAATCTTTATTTCCTTCCTGCTGCTTTCTTTCAATTTATTTTGCTCTTCTATTTCTACTACCTTAAGTTGAGAGGTTAGGTATATTTGAGGTCTTTCTTCTTTTTGTTGTAAGAATTTAGAGCTATAAATTTCCTCCCACAACTGGTTTTGCTGCATCCTTTATGTTTTGGTATTATGTTTTTCTTCATCTCACAATTTTTCCTAATTGCCTTTTTGATTTCTTCTTTGATCCACTGGGTGTTAAGAGTGTCTTTTTAAATTTTCATATATTAGTGAAATTTCGATTTATTCCTCAGTTAGTGATTTCTTGCATCATTCCATTGTTATCAGAGAAGATTCTTTATATGATTTCAATATTGTTAACTTTATAAATAATTGTTTTGTGACCCAGTATATGCTGTATTTTAGAGAGTGATCAATGTTCACTAGAGAGGAATGTGTATTATGCTCTTGTTTTGTGAAGAGTCCTACATATGTTGTTTAGTTCTAGTTTGTTACAGTATCATTCAGCTCTTCTATTTCCTTATCAATCTTCTATCTAGATGTTCAATCCATTATTTAATAAGGTGTATTGAAATCTCTTACTATTGACATAGAAACATCTATGTCTCCTTTCAAATTTGTCAATATTTCCTTCATTATTATTGGACTGTTTTTTGTGCTTGTATATATTTATAATTATCTTCTTGCTGAATTAACTCCTTCATCACTAGATATTTCACTCCTTTGTCCCTTTAAAAAGTTTTGGATTTGAACTATTTTATCTGATTCTTATATCTTCCTACTTAAAGTTACAATTTGCTTTATATATTGTCCATCATTTCCTACTGTCAACCTACTATGTCTTTGCAATGTAAAGTGAGTTCCTTTTAAACAACATATACTCAGGTCATATTTTATAGCCATTGTGCTAATCTCTTTGTTTAGATTAAAGAATTTAGTCCATTTATATTTAAAAGAGCTGCTACACCTGCAAGATTTTCTTATTCTGTGTATTTTTCTTTATGTGCTTTGTAAGATTTATACATTTTCTTTCCCTTTAATTCATCCATTAATTCTACTTTGTATTCTTTGGTAGTGTACCATTTTGCATCTCTTTTCATTTCCTTCTGTTTATTTCTTTTAAAGATATTTTCTTTTTGGTTACCATAGGACTTAAATACATCACCAAAATATGTAACAATCTTGTTTGATTTAATGACAACTTAACTTCAAAAACATATGTAGACAATGTTTGTTTGTTTTTTCCCCCATATGATTTTTAAAAATTTTAAAGAAGCTTTAGATTACATAAATGTTTCATTAAACATATAAAAGATTCCCATATGCCCCACTCCCCCCTCACAAACTTTCTACAGTAACATCCTTCTTTAATGTGGTACATTTGTTACAATTGATGAACCCATATTGAAGCATTGTTACTAACCATGGACTACAGTTTACATTATAGTTTACACTGTCTCACACAATTTTGTAGGGTATGACAAAATATACAATGTCCTCTATCCATCACTACAATGTCATGCAGGACAAATCCAATGTCCTGAAAATGCCTGCATATTACACATATTCTTCCCTCTCTCACCCCTCAGAACCTCTAGTGACCACTGCCTTTATATCCATTATAAGAGTTCTTCCATTGCAAGGATAATTATAAATCTATAGCAGAAAAATAATGTTTATTTTAGTCTATTTTTAATTCCCCAATCTTGAGTATTTGGGTATTATGATGCCCACTATGCTTCTAACTGAAAGGGGACTTAGATATCAGGGGGGCAGATGGATGGAGCTATCTTGCTTGAGTTGAAGACTCTCTCTGTTCTGTAGGATGCACATTATCCATCATCATCTCCTTGTTAGTTGTCCTTTGTGAGTCCAATGAACGAGAGAGCAGGTGTTACAACTTGCCTGAAATTCAGGGCTAAATGGACACACAGACAGACCAAAGATTTAAATCTGTGTGACATATATTTATAAAATATAGTGATAATTGTAGGTTCAGATCAAAGGGACAGAAAAGCCATGTGTAGAAAACCTATAAACCAGTCTAACTCTTTTGCACTGGGGAACATAAATTCCAAAGTAAGGCACACAGACAGAGTGCTGCATTCCTGAGCTCTCTGCCTGCTTACGGTTTCTGGATATCTCTAGAGCTCACAGTAGCCCTGCTATTTGAGGCACTGTTTACTGTGGCAGTCAATGAGATCCTGCTGAGACTTGCATAAGCATAACCTCTTATTTTGTTGATTTCATTTTTGGAGAGGTTTTGGATCACAGAAGGGTCACAGCATTGGTGGGAAAGGATCACTGGCATGGGGTGTCAGTGATGTGGGGATGCATGGAAAGCATTTCACTTGGGGCATGCCTCTAAGACATATGAATATGTTCAAGTGTTCATGGGACATTGTCTCAGTGGGTGGAGATCCACAAAATAAGTGAATATTGAATTCCCATCCTGGGAAGTTCCGTTACATTTTCTAATATGAAAGCAAGAAACCCACTAGTGCAAAGGCAATGTCTAGTGAAGGAAGATAGACCATTATACTAAGCCCTTGATATTTATGATTGTACTTAACCTTTTCTTTTGAAATTGAAACTTAACCTACTATTATATGTTACCTAAGAGTTACTTCCTGAAAGCCTCCTTATTTTTCAAATGTGGCCTCTCTGTAAGCCAAACTCACCATATAAACACATTACCTCCCCGCTGGTGTGGGACATGACTGCTGGGGATGAACCTCCCTGGCACCAATGGATTATAACCAAGCACCAATTAACAATTCATCTGGAAAAAGATGTTGACCAAAAGGGGGAAATGGTAAATACAAATGAGTTTTTTTGGCTAAGAGATTTCATAGTGAGTTGGGAGGTCATTCCAGAGGTTATGCTTATGCAAGAAGACAATGTTTCTTTTTTAAAAATTATTTTTATTTTTTAAAAGCTACTTAGATTGCATAAATGTTACAGAAAAGTATAGGGATTCCCATATTCCCCACTCCCCATACCTCCCACACTGTCCCATATAAACATACTTCATTAGTGTGGCACATTCATTGCTATTGATAAACACATTCTGGGGCTTTGCCATTAAGCATGGACCATAGTTCACATTACATCTCCATCCCCCTATCATTTTGCTTTATTGTTTCAAATTATATCCTTACACATTATATATCTTTAACCATCAATTTGTCATTTTTATGCATTTGCTTTTTAGAATCTGTATAAATAAAAGGTGGTGATATAAAAAATACAATATAATAATACTGGGTTTTATAATTTCCATATGTTTACTTTATCCAGAAATCAGTATTACTTTACACTACATCAATCCCTGTCCACTGTCTTCTCCTTTTAGTCAAGATCTCCTTTTCACTTTGTTTAACAATTCTACAGGTGAAAATTTCCCTCAGCATTTGCTAATCTGGGAAATTCTTAATCTCTCCCTCATTTTTAAGATAATCTTGCTGGATATAAAATTCTTTATTGAAATTGTTTTCTCTCACCACTCAAATATTTCATTTCACTACCTTTTTGCCTCCATTTTTCTGATGGGAAATTAGCACCTCATTTTATGGGACAGTATTTTATATAATGTGTTTCTTTTCTCTTGCAAGTTAAAGAACTCTTCCTTTACCTTGTATTCTACAGTTTGACTATGTTGTGTCTGTGCATATTTCTCTTCATGTTTATATGTTTGGTGTTCATTAGTCTTCATGAATACGTGTATTCACCTCTTTCATTAAATTTGAGATGTTTTCTGCAATTATGTCTTTGAATATTCCTCTTATCTCTTTCTCTCTTTCTTCTTGTAGTTTACCTTTTATGAATATGTTGGTATTTTTAATGAATTCCAAAATGTCTTAGACTTTTTTTACTTTTTTCAATTTTTTTTCTTGGTCTTCAGAAGAAGTCATTCCAATTGCCTAATCTTCAAGTTCAATGATTCATTCTTCTGTATATCCAAAACCTGAGGTTCTTCTTTTATGATTTCTGAAGTTTTACCTTGTTAGAGAGATGTTTCAAAGTTTGTTGTGTCTTTTTATTGAAAACATTTGTTGCACACTGTATATTTTATGTTTTAATGTATTAACTATGAGATTTAATCCTTGAGCTATATGTTTCTCAAATATGTGTCAGCTACTGATAGACAGTATAATTATTTGAGTCTTGGTAGATAACAAATACACACAAAACTTGTGCAAAAATAAGCTGTCACTGTCTTTGAAAATCAGCTCTGTATTGGATGGACCTCTCCTTCATGCTTTACCTCTCCTATCAAGAAGTTCAGCCTGAGGCAAAATTTGGAGCCCTTTCCTTCTTTTGGAATTCTGTCTTATACGGGGCTTGTATCCTGACCTTAGAAATTCCCCTGTTTATGGGAATTGAAATGCCTCCTCTAGCCTTATGAAATAGACTCCTAAGGGCACTCTATTAGATGTTATAAAGCCAGGAATCCTTTGCCTCAGGATGCTTTGTTGATTGTTCATATCACTATTCTTTCTGTCTACAAGCTGTTTCTGCATCCATGGCAAGTTCTAGGAGAGAGAGACAGAAATGTGTATCCTGGATCTGGCTTTCAGGCTGCCACTAGATAGATTGAAACCTACATGCACCCCCACTGTTGCACATAAAGATTACTTTACTCACTCTAAATCAGGACCAGAGATCCATTATTGAGAGCACAGGGGAGAACTGGGGAATAGGTCTGCAATTGGTACCACTTTTAGTTTTAGATAAATGCCCCTCCAAACTCCTAGGTATTCTATTGTATGTCATAAAGCCAGGGGTCTTTTGCTCTAGGCCCCTTTTGTGAGTACCCTCTGATCTTCACATCTAAGAAATAACTTGGAGGCCTGTTTCTCTGCCCACACAGAGAATTCACCATATCTTTTCCAGCAATAAACAGGAATTTTCCCATTTATCTTATCTTCCTTATCCCCCACCCTATCTCCAATGTATAGCACTAAATGTTTCTGTAATCTTGCCTCCCCATTATCAATCTGGAATTCTTATGATGTGATATGCAAGCCCCATACCTGCCTGCTCCCCTGCACCTGCACCCTGACTTTGACTGTAAAAAAATCCTGAATAAAAAGTGTGCTGGGTTCAGCTTGAGAGAAGAGCTTCTTCAGCTGTTCTCCCCCTACATCTCTCAACTTCTGTGTTCAGAGTAATTTCATTGCACCATTTTGGGCTCTGCTGGACAGACCCCTGAAAGACTTTGCAGGACAGATTCCTGCAAGTGGTGACCCTAACAGCAGAACCAAAGCAGGTATTAAGATTTCAAGTTAAAGTGCTGCCCCTCAGCCCAAATAGAAAATAATAACTTGCTGTTGCCTATGCATCAAGCTATACAAAATAGAGAAAATAAAGTCATTTTAATTATGCTATTAGCCTATATAACTCACTGGTTAGAAATCTTAACCCATAAAAAATAAGTTTATTCAATGGATATCTGCTAATTAAAAGTCTTATTATTGTTTGTTGTTATATAATCTACTCTACGTATGAATTTTATATATAAAATGCTTAACTATTAATCAAAACTTTAACAATACAATACACTACATACTTAAGTTGATAACTTGTAAATTACACATAAATATATATTATTAAATGTAGATGTAAATATCTTCTTTAGAGTTTGAACAATCCTAAAGCTGAATGTATTAGGAAAAAAATTAGTAGGTATTATTCAAACCTAAAAATAAAATGTCATGCAAAAAACCTTGTTAATCAGTCAACCAATGCCTTGCTAGTAAGCACTTTTCATATTTTAGGAAGAATAATGAAAACTAAAACAGTAAGCACATCAGGGATGTTTTGTAAAAAATATAAACAGGTAATGTGCATTCTAAGCAGTGTTGTTTCCTGAAAATGCTGGCCACTTTCTCAGGGACTGATGCATAAATCTTGGAATGTACTGCCCAGAAAGTGTTGTTTTCCTTCCTGAGAAAACTGCCCACTACCTCAGGAATTAACACAATGCTTGCAAGATAACATCTGTAATATCAAGTTCATTAACCATGAACACGGTTAAAAAGATAGTCCCTAGTCGAACCAGTTAAAATCCCACCCTGGGAAAAAGTGTTCTACACAAGTGTTTTCAATCAAAACTCTAGTGTCAGCTACTAAAAACTTCTCAGCCAAAAGCTAGATGTTGGTGAGTTTATATGTAAAACTGCTCTATTTATCTATCATTTTATAACTTTGTTCAATATTAATTTAATCTTTTAATTGATTGTATTATTCTTGTTTCTCACTCTAATTATCAGTATAAACTTATTAAACTAAATATACATATTAGCATTTATCTTGTATCTATCCAGGACTGTAGCCAAAAATAAGCTAAGTATATCAATGTGTTCCCCAGGTTTGTAAGCATGTGAATGTGTGTATACATATTGTAAAAGATTGAAATATAACAGTTAAACCAATGTTTATAAACAATCCTTCACTTATTATATATTCTTTCATTTATTTACAAAATTCACTATCAATAAAAGGTCCTGCCACAAGAAATGCTCAATAGTCCCACCTTGTGTCAATATTATGTCTTTAAGGCTTTGAGCCCTACTCATTCTGCCTTCCCACAAGTATGTATTTATCATTATATGAATAATATCTTCATTGTAGTCCCCTCAAAAACACTGTTAACACAACTTTATAAACATCTCAAATTCTCTTACCCAAACTGGTTTCTGGATAACCCCTAATAAAATCCATTTAACTCAGCCTTGAAAATATTTAGGATGATATAGCATGTCATCTAAAAAAATGAAAAAAAGGGTGTGTGTGTAAGGATACATCCCCTAGAAATTCAATAGCCCTAGCACTACATACTTTAAATTTTTTAAAACTGTAATAAGAACAGCCTCTCAACAGCTGAAAAACATTTTCCTCTCATCAGGAGAGTCATCAAATACAAGCTAAAATTCCATACAAGGAAATGTTAGGGAATAGATGTGGAAAGGACCCTGTAACCTCATAACATTGGGGAGAGGGTATGCTTGTGTGCTTACTCCAACAGGCCCTCAGTGGCTGACAGCAAAGAACAGGAATTTATATCATGAGCTGGAAAGATCACCTGTTCAACCCAATACCACAGATGGAGAAGGTAATGATGGAGGACCAAAGGAACTCCCAGAAACAACCATGCTGTAACATTATCCAAACTCAGGGAGTACTTGGGGAAGTCTTAAACAATTAAACCTAAAAGATTCTTTGGTATGCTTATTGCTTTCATTATTTCAGCCATTATCATAGCTGCCACTGCCACCACTGTGGCAGTTGCCTTAACAGGATCTGTTCAAACTGCTCATGCTGTTAATCAATCATCACTAATGTCACCTATGAACTTTAACTCAAACATATATTGATAATAATATTCTTACCAAACTTGATGCTTTCGAAGTCTCTATCCTCTGGATAGGAGAAAAAAATGACAAGCTCTGCTTATCAAACAAGATTTGCAGTGTGATTTGGAACATGTAAAAATTAGTGTCACCCCTTTGCATTGGAATACCTCCAAACTTTCTTGAGAACAAGTTAAAACTCACCTTCAAGGAGACTTCTCCTCCCATTTATAGGGAGAAGTAATAGCTCTCCAGCAATGCCTGGCATATCAACTATCTCTAATAAAACTTCTTGTTCAGCAAAATATGTTTCAAACACCTAATGATAATTTATAGTGGTTAAATCCCTCAAATTGGTTTCATGGCCTAAACCTATGAATCTGGATAATATATCTCATTGGAATAATCATGCTTCTTGTTTTAATATTAATTCGGTTAACCTGCCAGGCCCTTTCTTGAACTTATCATGCTGAACAGAAAATCATCACCCTGGCCGCTGCTTCATCTCTCTCACTTCCCACATCTGGAAATCAAGAACAAAGAAACAAAGGAGGGCGGGAAGGCTTGGGGGCCCTTTGGTTAATACACTTTTGAATTAGCTTTTCACCCCAAGATCTCCTTTCCCTCCTTCTCACTTGCTTACCTATTTGCCTGACTCCATGACCCCTTTTTCTTCCTGCACACAGTTTTTTCTAGTTCCCCCCCTTCCCATTGTTCCTATCATGACTGGAGGTGTCCTATACACGTCCCACTTGTAAGGCCATGAGCCAGGCATCCCTAGGTTGAGTAGGCCTTCTAAGAGCTGGTGTCAAATTGTCTGTCTCCTGCAGAATGCTGGGCCTTCTCTGCATTAGTAACCTGGTTTCCCCGAAACCAGTGACCAGAGTTGGGCCCCACCTATGGGTGAAGAAGTCCCAAGGCTGGTGTTTGTGTGGAGGCCATGGATTCATAAACTGTCAAAGAACACTTCACCCTGCTTGGCCCTGGATGGCTGGTAGCCAAAGATGGGTAAGATTCCTCAGGGAAGGAACAACCTAAGACAGACACAGTTGCAGAGGGGCCATCAGGAGAGAATTTGAGGGCCTACAGAGGTAGGACACTGACCCTCACCCCACCCAAGGTAGGTCTTTTGCCACTGTGGCTATTTTGTTTCCTACGCACATCTCAGTTCAGAACCCAGATAGCAGACAGTGACCTGCCCTTGCTATTATTATAAAAATTTGTCTCTCATTTATTTACTTTGAACTATCAGGAAGGGGGCAGTTTTTATAAAAGACTGCATCAGGATACTTTTTCCTCTTCTTTTTCTTCTTATTTAAACAGAAAAAGGGGAGATGTGGGAACCCTCAGATCTTTACATCTAAGAAATTGCTTGGAGGCCAGTTTTTCTGCCCACACAGAGAATTCACCATATCAGTTCCTGCCATAAACAGGAACTTTCCTGCTTATCTTATCTCATTTTTCCCCACCATATCTCCTATGCATATCAATAAATGTTTCTGTAATCTTGCTTCCCCATTGTCAGCCTGCTTCCTTGCACCTGCACCCTATTTTGACTGTAAAAAAATCTGGAATAAAAAGTGTGCTGGGGATCAGCTTGAGAGAAGAGCTTCTTCAGCTGTTCTCCCCCTGATATCTCTCAGCCTCCATGTTCAGAGTCAATTCTTTGCACCATCACAGGCTCTGCTGGACAGACCCCTGCAAGAATTTGCAGGATAGATTCCTGCACCTTTGATGATTGTTCCCTACAGTGCTTCAGCTGTACAAGAGTTGTAGTGCAAATTCTGAGAGGGTGACTGAAAAATGAGTGTTTTCGATTAGTCTTTCATACTACCACTGCATGGATGGGAAACAACATACATCAGACACACCTAGACATTATTCTGCTACATCCAGAAAAAAGCCAAGGACCCACAATGAGAAAGAAGATCTGCATTCTATTTATGCTTTGTTTGTTTTTCAAAGATTCTTTGGGCAGATGAAGTATTGCAGTGTCCATGCTTTCATCTTGAATGAATATGAGCAACAATAATAATTTAAAGGACACTAAAATAATTTGAATATGAAAATTTTATCTCCAAGAGAAATTCCAAACAATATAATGAAAAGAGGTAAGATTAACAAATGCAATAAATAAAATAAAATTTAATATTAAAGCTTTATTAACCCAAAATAAGCCAGGAGAGAAGGATCAGGAGTCCAAAATTGGATGGCATATTGAAAATAGCACATCAATAATTCTTTTAGTTTATTTTTAAAATAAAAACTTTATTTTAAATTCACAAAAATAAAACAACAGAAAAATACAGCTGGACAATTTGTGAAAACATTACTCCTAAAATGTTCTTTTTCAGGCACTTTTATCTCATCTATTTCCACCTGCTAACTCAGTTATTCCTCTAGTGTTCAGAAAGATACGCAGACAAACACAGATTACTTAAATGACATGGTCAAAGCCTCTTTATTAAAGAAAAAAAATGAAGAAGAGAAAGAAATGCTTAATCATATTCATATCTCACACAACCAAACCCCATATATATTTTTTTTACCTTTAGAATTAATATAGTGCCAACTTTGCTTTGGCTATGAAAACATTAAAAAATTGTTGTTAAAAACATTTCCTAAATTTTATTAGTTAATTCATTAATTAGAATTAATATAGTACCAACTTTGCTTTGGCTACACAAACATTAAAATGTTGTTAACAATATTTCCTAAATTTTATTTGTTAATTTTTCCCATGTCTAATCATATTCCTGTATTTAATCATTAACCACAATCCTCATTTACTTCCAAAATCATTGTCAGACATTCCTAATATTATTCTCCAGCTGTCCTCCAACTAACATTAAACTTCCTAGAGTACTCATTTAAGCTACAATCACATCCATACCATCAAGTCAACCATTACTATATATTTACATTTGATCTTATTAAAACATCCAAAATCTTCTCTCCTTTGTCATCCCACCTTCCACCTCCCACTAACCTCCACTTCATAGTCTAACTCCATAAACGTACTCTTCATACTTAGCTCATGTTAGTGAGACCATACAATATTTTTTTTTATGTCTGGCTTATTTCACTCAACATAATATACTCAATGGTTCTTCATGTTTTCATGTAATTTCTCAATTAATTTCTTCTTACAGATAAATAATGCTCCATCATATGAATATACCACATCTTATTTAATCATTCATTGGTTGACAGACACTTAGATTGTTTCCATCATTTAGCACTTTGAATAATGCTTTTATGAACATTGGTGTAGAGATATCAGTCCATGTACATCCTTTCAGTTATTCTGAACATATTCCTAGTATGAAGATTGCTGGATCATATGGAAGTTCTATACTTAGGTTCCTGAGAAACCACCTGAGTGGTGTCACAAAATACATGAGACATACACTAGCCAAATGGAAGGAAGAAATAAATGTCTCAACAGTAATAGTTGGAGACCTCAACACTTGACTGTCAGCATTAGACAGAACATTGGGACAACAGATAAATAAGGAAACAGAGATCTTCAATAATATGATAAATTAACTAGATATAGTAGACATTTATAGAGTGTTACGCCTCAAAACTGAAGATATACATTCTTTCAAGTGCTCATAGATCTTTCTCCAGGGTAAACCATATGTTGGGATATAATTTGGATCTCAATACATTTAAAAAGATTAAGGTTATACAAAATAATTTCTCTCACTATAATGGAATTAAGTTGGAAATTAATAACAGGTAGAAAAATGGAAAATTCATAAATATATGGAGATTAAATAATACACTCAAATAATCAGTGGGTTAAAAAAGAAATTACAAGAGAAATCAGTGAATACTTATTTACAAATTGAAAATGAGAATACAGCACAGCAAAGGCAGTGCTGAGAGGAAAATTTATAGCCCTCAATGCTTATATTAAAAAAGAAGAAAGAGCTAAAATCTAGACAAAACTGCACACCTGGAAGAATTAGATAAAGAACAGAAAACCAAACCCAAAGCAAACAGAAAGAAAAATAATAATAAAGATTAGTGCAGAAATAAATGAAAAAGAGAATAAAAATAAATAATAGAGAGTATCAACAGAACTAAAACTTGATTCTTCAAGAAGATGAACAAAGGGAGGTGGGTGTGGCTCAGTGGATGGAGCCCCTGTTTGCCATGTGGGAGGCCCGGGTTCATGTCCCAAGGCCTCCTTGTGGGGGCACGCTGGCCTGGGCGGTGCGGTGGGCTGATGCAGTGGCCTCGCGGTGGGAAGTGGGTGTGGCGCAATGGATAGAGCACCTGTTAACCATATGAGAGGCCCCGGGTTCGCTTCCTGGCACCTCCTTGTGGGGGCGGGCTGGCTCGCGCGGCGCCGTGGGCTGATGCGGCAAGACCTCACAGCAAGGGGGAGATGGGCAGATGCAGAGAGGACACGCAGTGAATGGACACAGCGGCACAAGCAGCAAGGGGGGATAGATAGATAAAATAAATAAATCTTTAAAGAAAAAAAAAAGAAGATGAACAAAATTGGTAAACCCTTAGCTATATTAACAAGGAAAAAAGAGAGAAGGTATAAATAAATAAAATTAGAAATGTGAAAGGTGTCATTACCACTGACCCAGAAGCAAAAATTTATTTTAAGAGAATTCTATGAACAACTGTATACCAACAAACTAGAAAACATTGATGAAATGAACAAATTTCTGTAAATGTATAAACAAACTCTACTGACACTAGAAGAAATATAAGACCTCAAGAAACCAATCATATGTCAAGAAATTGAAGCTCATCAAAAACCTCCCCAAAATGAAAAGTCCAGGTCCAGATTGCTTCACAAGTGAATTCCTCAAATCAGTTAAAGAAGATCTAATGCCAATTTTGCTTAAATTCTCACAATAAATTGAACAAGAAGGAACACTACCAAATTTATTCTGTGGAGTTAACATCATCCAAACACCAGAGTCAAATAAAGATATTAGGAATAAAAGAAAATTACAGACCAATTTCTTTAATGAATATGGATGCAAAATCCTCAACAAAATACTTGCTACCAAACCCAAAAACACATAAAAAAAATCATCGTGATCAAGTGGGCTTTATACCAGGTATGAAAGGCTGATTCAACATAAAAAAATCCATCAGTGTAATGCAACACATTAATAAATAGAAGATGAAAAATTACTTAATCATGTCATTGATGCAGAAAAGGCATTTGACAAAATGCAACATCCTTCCATGATAAAAACACTCCAAAAAGACAGGAATAGAAGGAAACCTTCTCAATATGATAAAGTGCATATTTGAAAATACCACAGATAACATTGTATTTAAAGCTTTCCCAATGAGATCAGGAACAAGACAAGGATGCTACACTCCCCACTGCTATTCAATATTGTGTTAGAAATTCTAGCAAGAGCAATTAGGCAAGAAAAAGAAATAAAAGACATCCAAAAAAGAAAAGAAGAAATAAAATTTTCATTATTCACTGATGATATGATCCTACACTTTAAAAAGCCAAAAAAAAAAGAAAAAAGAAAAAACCTATAGATGATGTCAGCAAAGTGGTGGGATATTCTATATTCTATTAATGAGCAATCTGTGGAAGAAATCAGAAAAAAAAATTCCATTTACAAAAGTGACTAAAAGAATTAAGTATTTCAAAATAAATTTAACCAAGGATATAAAAGTATAAAACTTTGCTAAAATAAATTGTTGATGATATAAGAAAATAGAAGTACATTCCATGTTCATGAGTTGGAAGACTAAGTATCATTTTTTGTCAATTCTACCTAAACTGATCTACAGATTTGACACAAACCTGAAAAATATTCCAATACCATATTTTGTAGAATTAAAAAAAAAACAAATTATCAATATTATCTGATAGGGTAAGGGCCCCCAAATAGCCAAAAATATCTTAGAAAAGAAGAATGATCTTGGCGGATTCAACCTTTCAGTCTTTAAATCATGTTATCTAACTGCAGTGGTGAAAAGAGTGCTGGCATAAACATAAATTGACCAATGGAATTGAATTGAGAGATCAGAAATAGACCCTAATATCTATGGTTAAGTGACTTTTTTTTATGGCTCTCAGTAAGATACATATATCCAGTTAAAATATGTTTGTTTGTTTTTCTAAGCTACTAGGTGACGGGGATTGAACCCAGGACCTCATAAGTTGGAAGGTGACACTCAACCACCAAACCACATCAGCCTCCCTTAGTTGGTTTTTCATTTGTTTGTTCTTTGTTTTTGTTTTTTTCAGGAGGCACCAGGAACTGAACCTGGGATCTCCCATGAGTGATGCAGGCACTCAACCACTTGAGCCACATTTTCTCCCTGGTCAAGTGATTTTTGACAAGTCTGTCAAATGCACTTAGCAGGGTCAGAATAGTCTATTCAACAAATGGTCCTGGGGAAAGTGGATATACAGACCTAACAGAAAAAGAGAGAACCCTTATCTCACATTTTACACAAAAAATATTTCAAAATGGATCAAGGACCTAAATATAAAAACAAGAACCAAAAACAAAAACCAAAACAAAAAAAAAACCATATAGGAGAAAATCTAGGCAAACCTCTTCAAGATCTTGTGGTGGGTGGTTGTTTCTTGGAATTTACACCCAAAGTATGAGCAATAAAAGAAAAAAATAGATAAATGGGAATGTCTCAAAATTAAACAATTTTGTTCTTAAAAAGACTTTGTCAAGAAAGTAAAATGCAACCTAACCAATAGGAAAAAACTTAGGAAACCATATATTTGATAAGGAATTGATCTCCATGTTATATAAAGAAATCACACAATGTCAAAATGACAAGCAACTCCATTAAAAATGGGCAAAAGAATTGAAAAGACATTTTTCCAAAGTGGAACTACAAATGGCCAAAAGACACATTAAAATATGTTCAACATCACTAGCTCACTAATATAAATAGGGAAATAGAGGGAATGTGAAAACAGTCTACTGTTTTCACATTTCACAAAGATTATATTACATTCATTTAATAACATCTCTAATGTTTTGTAGAATAACTTAGGATAGGGAAGACAGAATTTATTCCAATCTGAAGCATGCCCTGAACTTATTGTCTCAAATATTAAAGGATATGTGGACTTCTGTTGAGAATACAAATCAACAGGATATATTTTCAAAATCAAGGACATATATATATAAATGAGATAAGACCAGCATAAAGCCATAAAATGAAAAGAGTCTAAAATATCAGAATAGACCCACCCATTCCATGTACATGATGAGAGATTGGTAAAAAAATTATGTTATTAAAATAAGTGCTTAACAAAAACTTCTCTAATTGCAAACATAAAAAAGAGTTTGCATTAAAAAGACATTCTAGACAAGTTAGAGTTCAGAGTAAAAATAAGACATAATACAGTAATTTATATGGATTTTACATATTAGTGAAAATATTCATATAAATTCAGGATGTAGAAGAATGTAATACACTTTTAAATTATTTGAATAAATTAATGAATAGTGAAGAACTAGGGAAAATTTTTAAACTTTTTATTCCAGAGACAGAAGTTAAAATTTATTTTAATCATTCCAAAATACTTTGGACAAAAATTAAATTAAATTCTACAAAAAAGTAACCTAATCAATAAAAGACAAAACACTTGAATTTGAATATATTTATGTATATATATATATATATATATAATAAACATGGCTAAAGTTAAAATAAAAATAATCAAATCCTTGGAAAAATGGAAAAAAAAAAGCTTTCTTAAACATACATTGAATAGCAGAGAAAACTAAAATTGAAAATCCAGGTTGTGCAGAGTAATTTTTAAAGGAAATTTTAGTTATATACCTGGCTAAAATTTATGGACTGACACAAAATTTTGTTTCATTATCCATTTGTAGGTTTACAACTTTTCCCTATTAAACATTTTAAACCAAGAATTTTAACTCAATAATTCATTTTTTAAAGGAACATAACAAACTTATGGAACTCTTTAGAAAGGAAATGATTTTTTTTTTAAATTATACTTAAATTTAAACCAGGAAATACTAGTTAGTGAAACTTGTTGACATCAAAAAATGATAGTTTTCAAATGGTTTTCAGGTAGACATTGAAGTGATGTTACTGCTTGCAATTTTTTTTAAACTGTATACACTTGAATTTGCAAAACATCAAGACTTAAAGCATTGCAAAAGGAGATTATTGATTTCACTCATGTAGCAAGAAAATATTCACCTCCCACATTTAAATGACAAAGGAATTACCAAAGTTTATAGTCATGACTGGAAGCTGAAAGGTGCAAAATAGAGATAGGAAATGTCAAAAATTGTATATGTATATATAAGTAATATATACAGGCAAATACATAAGATTCACTTAGAAGACAATGAACAAAATTATTAATAATTCAAAATATTTTCAAAACGTTCTTCAATGTTCACATACACTTACTTCTAGAACATAGTTCTATAACAATATTTTACTTTGCTCTAAGACCAGATGTTGAAGTGCTATTTTTCCTTTTTAGCTGTTTATTTATGAATATGATTAACTATAAGTATTTATAAAACATCAGTGAAATTTTCAAAAGAAAAGCAGTTGTGTATTCAAAATTTTGCAAGGATGCAAGTATTCTAATGGTTATGACAAAAATTTATTACTACTACATTAAATCTTTCTATTTTTCTTCTGATTTAACCTTTATAATAACTCTATTGTTTTACAAATACTATTTTTCTTGTATATTTGAATAAACTAGATTTAAAGCTTCAGTAACTTACTAAGGGATACACAGCTAAAAAGATGTGTTATCTATACCTTAAACCCTGGATTGTCTATTCTAAAGCTTCACTCTTTACAACTGTGCTATATTTCTTCCCTACAGAGTAAATGGAATGGAAACTAAAAATGCTCTCTATAATAAAATTCTCTGAATTTGGAACATGCATGATGTTTTCTGTGATACATTTTGAAAAATAACACTACATATTTGTTCACATTACTTGACCTATAAGATGCTTATATTTAAACCAAAGGTTTTACATATATTTCATGGCATCAAATGTGCATGCAGATTATAAAAATACATTCTTGGAAATGTTCCAGATCATGATTGGTCAAATAGAGGATGGCGCAACAGAAACACAAACTAATTAAAGAATGCTTATTTATTTAGAAAGAGATTGAGTAGGTACCAATTTATGAACAAAAATATGAGATTAAATAGCATCACTGAGTCACTGTTATTTCAATCACCTCTTCTTCACGACTTCAGTAAAAGCATTTTTTACTTCTTTATTCTGAAGACTATAATTGAATGGATACAGCATGGGGATAACCATAGTACAAAACACAGAGGCCACTTGACCCTTTCCCAAGGAGTAGGACTTCTTGGGTTTTAAATAAGTAAAAATCATGGTGCAGTAAAGATGGTGACTTCCAAGAAGTGGGAGGCACAAGTAGAGAAGGCTTTTTGCTTTCTTGAAGTGGAATTAATTTTCAAGACAGTAGACAGAATGGATCCATAAGACACAGAGATTTTGATAAAAGATGCCATTATGTTTGAGGCAGCAAGCATGCATATCATTTCAGTGTCATGAGTGTCAGTGCAGGACAGGGCTAAAATTGGGAATATGTCACAGAAAAAGTAATAAATTACATTGGAGTAGTAGAAATGCAAACTGTTCATGTAGAGAACATTGACAAAGGATTCAGAAAACTCAGTCATGTAGAAATCAGTGATGAGTGCACAGCAGAGCCTCATGGACATAACTGGGTATAGAGGATTGCAGATAGCTACCTAGGTGTCATAGGCCATTAAAAGAGAAAAAAAAAATTCAGTGACCCCCAATAAGGCAAAAGAAAAGACATTTGGGTGAAGCAGCTGGTAAATGAAATATACTTGTTGGAAACCAGTAAGTTCTCTAAGGTTTTAGGAGGGATAACTGTTGAGTAATTGAGGTCAAGGAATGACAGGTGACTGAGGTAAAAGTGCATGGGGGTGTGAATTTGGAGAACAAGATGAATTATCAGTGTCATCCCTGCATTCCTCAGCAAAGTAATCAGGTATATCAGGAGAAATAACATAAACAAGACTTGCTGGATCTCTTCATAGTTTGTTTATCCCGTAAGGATAAAGTCAGGAACATTTGTGTTATTCCTACTCTCTGTAGTGCTCAACTTTTATAACTTGCTGAGAAATCTAAGGTGTCACTCCACATCAATGAATTGAAAACAGTTTTTGTTTATATGAGTGATCTGGCATTTAAAAAGAATTGTTTACTGATCCTATAAATACATGATAAAGAGGAGTTTGCAACTCCATTGCTACAGTCCTATGACAGAAGACATTGTATGCTTCTGCCAGTATTATCATAACAGACACTGTCCCTTTGGCAAATGATCTATTGTGACTGTCAGCGTGGCACAGATTCTACCATTTTTCTTTCTTACAACAGTTTTTAATATTTAAAATAAGCCATTTTGTGTTTCACTTGTAACAAGGAGGTGTGGTCTTGGTTGTAGTGTCATTTTTAGGATAGCTTTCTAAAATTGATTGTTTCCTCCAAACTGTGTTTCCTGTGGTCCTGTAAGTAATAAAGTGAGTGGAGTGAGGAAAGAAAATGCATATGGCTCATCTAGTTGTACAGTTGGCCTAAATGGATCTGGTAGTAAATTTCAAAAATGATTTGGAGTTTTCTCTCTTCTTGACCCTTCTCTTTAAAGGATAAAATATTAATATTTAGAATGGAAATCAGAATTATTGTAATCTAATGTATGCAAGCTTAAAGGAAAAACAAAACCAAACAAAACACACACACTTCCTGATGAAAACATTGGGGAAAACTAGTACCTGGTTTTGTTCATTTCATCCTTCCTGTCTGTGTTATGTTGATGGTGATGGTTATTTCATCTATAACTACTGTTTTGCTTTCTTCTTTTTACCTGAGGTAGCTTTAGTTTATTTAATATCCATTGTTCAACTCTGCCATTTGGAGAAACTTTGGTTTTTAGTATTTATGTGTATCAGGAATGTGCACTTACTGTTCAGTATTTATAATTTGCAGTAAATTGTTCTCTAAAGATTTCCTTTTGAAAACTCCACCCCTCCTTAATTTTTACATTCCTTACTGTTTTACTAAATATTATGTGTTCTTTAATAATTTTGATGCTCATGTGTTCAGGGGGACAAAGGTAAAATGAATCTGTTATTATATCAGAAAGTTTGTTTCAAACTCACAGATCAAATGTGCCATAATGAATTTTTTTTCATTTAGATTTCAAACAATGATAGGATTGATATTTTAATATATGTCATTGGAAATCTGCTTATTTGTAAATAGCCTATTGCTCATTTGGAAAAATAAACCAGTGAACAATATTTTTCTATTTTATTTTCAGAACCTTTTTGTCTCATTTTTCCTGTTTTAGCTGATGAATTGTAATCCATTTGTTAAGTAAACAATGTAAACACTGAAAAAAGATTAGTTTGCAAAATATGACCCAAAACTTAGACTACGAGATATAAATTCATTATAAATCATCATTTGGATGGTATGCAATAGTAAATTATAAATTGCATAATTAAAATGAACTGGACACTGTTATAAATGCTTCCATTTATTAACATATTTATCCAGGTGAAAATATCACACCATAGGTATTACTATTCTACATATCTTAGATTAGGAAGAGAGCAGAGATAGTTAAGTAACTTATGCAGATTCATAACCGTTAAGTGTTGTAACCTTTGTGATTCTGTGAAGATTGGTTAGTACAGAGAACATTCTCAAAGCTCTATATTCCTACTTATAATTAATTTCAGAAAAGCAGTAAAAGGTACTAAATTTTAATAAATAGTGATAAAGAGTTTTAATGCATCACTTACTATTCTTTTGTTTTCAATATTATATAATGCAAATGATAGATGAGAAATTAAAACTTGAAGCTACCTTACTGGTAATCACACATTACTATTAATTTTGAGAAGATATGTTTTTATGTGATTATTAAAACTGAAATTTCTTCCAAAAATATATTTTCTGTATATGTACATTACTTGATGACTCTGATTCGATGATTCAATATTTCCATTTCTACAAATCCTGGCATTACTTAGATAAGGACTACATGAGATATATATATACATACTCTTTTAAAAATATTTTTTAAGATAAACTAAAACTCTCTAGCCTTGAGACTAATACTTACCAAGAGCCAAAATTGGTGAAAATCCTCTTACTATCTAGAAATGTCTCAATCTTGAGTTTGTCTCACAAATAAAATACATATGTTAACCAGTTAAGTAGCCTGAAATTTTGGCTCTACAATATTTGTTTCCTTGGAAATAAATTATGTTTAATTTTTTGTTCATGAGTTTTCATTTTGTTCTGTGGTAAAATAACCCAACCTAAATATTTTTTCAAGTTCTGATCAAATACCTGATCACCTGGAAATTATATCTCATAAGTACACCAGGGAGGTACTGTGAACATAAGCAAAGCAGATTGTCTCTTGCCTTTCAACCTCAAAATCCCACAGCATTTCTTATATTGAGGATTGTTGAGAATGCAACATTTATTCATCTCTGGGACCAAGTTTCAAGGAAATTAGTTTGACATGATTCCAAGAACAAAATTTGAAGTAGTAATGCATCCATGTTATTTTTTAACAAAGAGTAGCCTTCCCCTTATAAGCCATAAAATGTTAAGTAGCTTTTTTTTTTTTTTTTGCTTTTCTTTGTGATGCTCTAATTTATGAGTTTGTAAAAGAGAAGGTATTTCTAGAGAAATAATCTGTCTGAAAGGTCATATCATTAACCAAAAAGGATGGTATAGCTATAGCACATTTTAAACAATGAAGCATTTTTACATTTAAAAGTATGATACAATCATTGGAGTAAACATTGTTCAATACACAAAAATTAGAATAGAACAAAATTTAAAGAATATTAAACTCATTCATAAATGTTGTTAATCTTTAGATGTATTTTTTCATTTATTTTCCTTTTTACATAATGCTTATTTCTATGTAGACTTAAGTATTCACATAATTTTTATCACACTGTATTTAGTAACATCTTGATTTCATTATTAAATATTTATAATACACCTTTCTCTAGGTTATATTAGAGATTTTTTAAAACCCACAATTTCATGTATTTTGTCTTGGATGCTTCTCTATATCTAAATTCTCTCTAAGAGTAAGCATTATCTGATGAATGGGCATTTTTGTGGCATCTCAAGGAAAGCATGTTGGAGTTTCTCAATTAATTGTTGGCAATTTCACCTAATTAATCTACATTGGAAATGTTAAAACAACATTAAGAGAAGAAGGTAAAACTCAGTGCTGAAATGAGTGAAGATGAGTAAAGATTTTATAATTAATTAATAATTAATTTAATGTCCCAAACCTCAAATCAAGTAAAATGCTTTCTTCTGAATCTTGCATTTATTAATGAGAATGAAATCAATTTTCATGAGATTTAGAAGCAACTTTTAACAGAAAAAAACTTCCTACTCCATAATTTCAGAAGCCATTTTGATGGCATGGATCAAAGAATTACAAATTAATATATTGTAAATTTGCTGACCTTTTGGAAGTACAGTTCTTCTATTCATCAATAATTCAATGATACTAAGGAAAGCTTTTCTGGATATTAAAAAGCCAGCATGAATTTATTTCACAATAGTTGACCTTATGATTTAAGCTAAAAGAGAGATTAATGGAGATTTCCTAGATCTGCTTCCTCCTTGCAAAATCACCATGAATGAATGTTTCTTCACAGCATTGAAATCAGTATTTTATGCCCTTTAAGTTTATTTCCAAATAATATGAGTAAAATTAGGAGAAATGTTAATTTACAGAACTAATTTTGTTACTGATCTCTTTTGATAAATATTTATTAGTGGGCTTCTAATATGTCATCCCTAATAGTAAAATAATTTTGACAGAAGATCAGGAATAAGAAACATAAAAGAACATTTCTTTTTCCTACATTTGCAACAAAATTAGAACTTTATCCCTGATAAGTTTTCAATGCAATTGTTTTTTAATATATATATATATTCCTCCATTTAATCTGCCAAATTTTGTTTTGTGTGTTTTGAAACTGTTAAAGATTTCTATAATTTCCTGAGAACTTGGGTCTATTGTTGTTTTTTACTGCACTTCATATCTATGGAATATAAAGGAATAAAGAACTCTGATGTATGTAGCCATATGGGTATGCGCTGAAACAGCAGAGACACACAATAATGAGACTTATTGATACTTATGAAGGAAGAAATAGATGGTTCTCTTAGTAACAAATTTCAATACACAGCATTTAATAATGGATAGAACATCTAAATAGAAGATTGATAAGAAAATGAAAGACCTGAAGAGCTCATAGACATACATAGAACACTTCAAACTCAAGAGCCAAAAAAAATTCTTCTCTAGTGCATGTCAGTCATTCTTCAAGGTAGATCAAATGTTAGGTCACAAAGCAAGACTTAATAAATTTAACAAGACTGAAGTTATACAATTTATCTTGTATGTTCTGACAACACTGAAATGTGCTATAAATTAATGACAGCAAAACTGGAAAATTTTCTGATTTGTGGAAATTAAAAAGTATATTCCTATTATGCAGCAATAAGAAGAAATGAAGTCATGAAACATATGACAACAACATGGATAGACCTGGTGCACATTATATTGAGTTAAGCAAGCCAGATACAAAAGGACAAATTCTGTGTGCTATTATGAACTAAATATATTAGATAAACCCATGGAGTTAATAATTAGAATATTGGTCAACAGAAAATGAAGGAGGTAGAGAATGTTAAGTTAAGGGTTAATTTGTGCAGATTTGGTATAAAGGTTGTTTGTAAATCTTTGGAAATGAATAGAAATGCTGAAAATATATCATGGTGTTTGTAACTAGCAATACTATTACATTGTATGGTATGACAGTGGTTTTAAGGGAAAGTCTAAGGCCATGCATATTACTAGAAAGAAAGCTAAAAATGTAACATGAGACTCTATAAGATAGTAAAACCTCATGTAAAACATGAATGTGGGTGATATTTCATATATGATTGTTTTTACAAAATATAAATACAAATATACTGGAGAGAGGGAAAAAGAAGAGCAGCTATCTATGCAGGGGAAGCATAGAGAAAGTGATAGGTGATGAGTTTTGATTGAGTTTTTTTCTTTGTTTGAGCTAAATTTTTTTTATTTTTTATTTATAAAGAAGCTTTAGATTACACAACTGTTACATCAAAAATATAGGGGATTCCCATATACCCCATCCCTCCCATTGCCACACTTTCCCACGTTAAAAGTTTCTCTAATTAGTGTGGTACATTTGTTACAATTGTTGAACATATATTGAAGCAGTTATTAACCATGGACTATAGTTTACATTATCGTTTACATTTTGCACAGCACAATTTTATAGGTTGTGACAAAATGTATAATGGACTATACCTGTCATTGTTATGTTGTGTAAGTCAATTCCAAAGTTCCCATATTACCCTATGTTACACCTATTCTTCCTTCTCCCTCCCATCAGAACCTCTGTTGGCCACTGCCTTTATATCAATAATACAAGTTCTTGTATTGCCAGAATAATCATAAGTCCACTGAAGTCCATAGTTGCATTCCCCCCTTATATTTGTTCATTTCCTAATCCTGTGACTTCTGAGGTGGAGTTCTGCCACCTTCTCTAATGTTTGTTTTTTTGCTTATGTTTTATTATTATTATTGGAATAATGAAAATGCTTTAAGAATGATTGAAGCTATGAAAGCACAAATATGTGATTGCACCAAATGCCACTGATTGTACATGTAGGATGGATTTATGTTATTTTAATATGTATCAGCAAAATTTATTTTCTAAGAAAAATAGAATATTCTTAAAGAAACAATGGATCAAAGAATAAATAACAAAGACACCTAGGAAATATCATGAAATGAATGAGCAGAACAAAACATGCAAAATCTTACAAATGCAATAAAGGTAGTGATGAAAGGGAAATTTATAACTCTGAATTCTTATAACATAAAAGGAGAAAGAGCTCATATAGAAGACCTAATTTCACAACTTGAAGTACTACAACTAGAAGAGCAAAACAAACCCAAAGCAAGCAGTTGGAAGGAAATAACAGTGATATAGTGGGGGCAAATAACATACAGAAAAAAAAAAAACAATATTGAGAAGATAAATGAAATCAAATGTTTCTTTGTAAAGATCAATCAAACATTAGCTAGAATGATGAAGAAAAATAGGCAGAGGACAGAAATAATTAAAATCAGAAATGAAAGGATTGATATTATCATCGACCTCATAGAATTAAAAAGGAGTATAAGGGGACACTATGAACAATTGTGTCTCCCCAAAATTAGATAAAATATATGAAATTGATAAATTCCTGGAAAGTCACAAAATTCCTAAACTGAATAAAAATGAAACAGAACATCTTACAGAACAATAACAGCTAAAGAGATGAAATCAGTAATCACACACACCCCCAACATCAAAGAAAATCATAGGACCAGTAGGGTTCACCAGTGAATTTCAACAAACATTCCAAAAGAAAATTCTTTTCATATTCTCCCAAAAACCTGAATTGGAAGGAACACTTCCTAACTTGGTCTATTGGTGAGCATCACCCTAATACCAAAGGCAGATAAAGATACTACAATAAAATTATAATCAATATCTCATGTGCATATAGATATAAAAATACTCAACAGAATTCTAGCAAATAGAATCCAAAAGCACATTAAAAGAATGATACATGATCAAGTGGGATTTATCACAATATTCAAGGGTGATTCAAAATACGGGAACATAATAATGTAATATACCACATTAAGAGAATGTAGTAAAAAACTAATAGAACAAAAAAAGAACATGGCCTTTTAAGTTGATACCAAAAATCATTTGGCAGAAGCATGCACCCTTCTTGTAAAAACAGTAAAAAAACTAGAAATGTTTATTCCCTGCCTATCATTTTATTTTATATTTGAAGCACATAACTTGTTCTCTAGGCATCACAATCCACAGACAGAGGGGAATTGTGCCCCAGGGCAGGTCACACCCATGA
>JAQZBX010017318.1:0-35688 GCA_029593785.1 Cabassous unicinctus | reverse complement strand
AGATTGTAAATATTTTCAGCTTTGTAGTTTCCGTCACAACTACTCAATGCTGCCATCATAAAAGCAGTCCCAGACAATAGGCAAATGATGGGCAGGGCCAGCTTCGGCCCACCAGCTGCAGTTTGCCAAGCCCTGGAGGGGGTTTACACTATAGCAACACAACACCCAAAAGCTGAAATTTTTATACCTCCCTGTTCCTAAAAATCTCCTGCCATCCCCCACTGGGACTTTCTCACTCATCACCATCTTGAACAGGCGCCAGCCTCCTGGGAGGCTAGTTGCCCAGTTCTCTGTCCCCTCCTCTGCTCCTCTCCCAACTCTGCCCACTACTCGACTTATCATCCCCCCTGCCACAATCCCCTTTCCTTGCCTTGCCCAGAGGAGTTTTGCTTTCTCAAATTTTCTCTCCCCACCCCATGTCTTTAAAGATTTCCTCTTTAATCCAACAACTGCCCGGCTCCCACGCTGTGACTTGTGCTAGGAACTCAGAAGCCAATAACAAATGAGAGACAGGCCCACCCTTGTGGAGCTTAGAGTTGTAGAGAAGACAAGTGAAAAAATAATCACACAAAAACATACGACTACAAAGTGACAAATGTTTCCCCAAAAAAGCATGCAGAGTACAACACAAGATAATAACAGGGTATTATTTTAGACTTGGGGGTGGTGTTCAGAGGCTTCGCAGGGGAAGTCACTGAAAGAGGAAAAAGATTCAGCCTCATGTAGAGCTGGGGGAATAGAATGTGCAAAGGTCCTGAGGTAGGAAGAAGTTGGTGTATTCTAGGAACTGTCAGAAAGCTGAAGTGCAATGGGCAGGAGGTGAGGCCAGAGAGGCCGACATGACATCTACCCCGAAGCAGCATCTCCGTGTCTTTTCTCAAGCATAAAGTTTTCCCTCTCCAAGACGCTGCTGGTATCAGCTGTAAGACAGGACTGTCTTGATCCTGAAACCCCAAATAAATCTCAAATGCCTATGTCCCTGGCAGGGCGGGGTGGTCGGCATCACCATCGACTGGGACTGTGACCTGGATTGGCATGTGCGGCACTGCAAGCCCATCTACGAGTTCCATGGGCTGTATGAGGAGAAAAATCTGTCTCGAGGCTTCAACTTCAGGTGCCCCTTCCTTGGAGTCCTGCAGGCCCTTTCTGCTCTCAGAACTCCTTGCACCAAGCCGGGAGCAAGCCCTTGGAGGCTGAGTACCCCTGTCCCCGGGTCTCAGTCCCCTTGAGGCCCAACTGGCCATGACTGGCTGGGGAAATTGACTGCCCAGGAGTTGGGGCGTAGGGCTTCCTGGAATTGCTGCTCGGAGGCCTGGGGTCCTGCCTCCACCTCTCCCGTGTGACCCCACCCCTCTCTGGGTTGCCCCCTTTCTATAATATTGGAGGGCAGGGACTCCACATCCAGGGCAGTTCTCCATGGCCCTCTCCTGCACCTCCACCCCTTCCCCAAGGTTCGCCAGGTACTTTGTGGAGAATGGCACCAACCACCGTCACCTCTTCAAGGTGTTTGGGATTCGCTTTGACATCCTGGTGGATGGCAAGGTGAGTGTCCAGCATGGAGGGGGGACAGCCAAAGGAAGATTCTGTGTCCTGCTGAGTGCCTTCTGGGGACCTGTAGTTATGGACGACAGGAAGTTGGACGGGCTTCCTTCAGCAGTTTTTACTCCTGATAACCGATGGGGTGTGGGCAATGTCAAGGGCAGGGCCTGTGACCTTTCCTCCCTCACTATCTCCCTGTGTCCAAGGAAGCAGATTCAAGACTGGCAGCTGGGTCCCCATCCAGAGCCTGAGTTACCAGTGGAGGGTGGGGAAGCCTCCCTTTCCCAGGCCTGGTCCCAGGGCCCCTTCTGGCTGTGAACTTTTTTTTTCCCCTGGGCCCTGCCACCAGGCCGGGAAGTTTGACATCATCCCAACGATGACCACCATCGGCTCCGGGATTGGCATCTTTGGGGTGGTAAGTCCTGGTGTCCCAGGTCACTGTGAGGGGGCCAGCCCCTCCTCTTCCACATCTCAGTAGCAACAGGTCCCTTACTCCAAAACTTGTCCATAGTTGTCCATCAGTACTGGGCAGCAGAAGACCACCTCACCACCCTAGACCTAGAGTATATCTTAGGAAACCGAGGCCCAGAGCCGGGGCAGGACAGAGGTGGGATGGGAGAGTCTTGACCCCCTGAGGTTCCTGCAATGCCTCACCCCCCTCCCACCCCATGTTTCATTTGAGGAAACTGAGGTCAAGAGTGGGGCAGGATTCAGCCAGTGCCAGGTGGTCAGGAGGGACTGAGGTGGGACCTGGAGGTTCTGATCCCCATCCCCTGGATTCCTGTGTTCTGTCCATCCCCCGACCCCCAGGCGACAGTTCTCTGTGACTTGTTGTTGCTCCACATCCTGCCCAAGAGGCACTACTATAAGCAGAAGAAGTTCAAGTATGCGGAGGACATGGGGCCAGTGGCGGTAAGAGAACTCCCAAATCGAGCCCTTCGAAGGGCTCAGGCCTGCGCGTCTGTGTTGAGGCCCAGCAGCACCCCAGGGCTGACCTCAATCCCCTTCCCACTCGCACAGGACGAGCGGGACCCTGCAGCCACCAGCTCCACCCTGGACCTGCAGGAGAACATGAAGACATCCTGACCCTCCGCCCCGACCCCTGACCGGGCACAGCGTGAGGCTTCTGGCTGGGGCTCTGCTGGGATCCCAGCCAGGGCAGAGGCGTCTCCCCAGGAGCTCTCCTGCCCTCTCAGCCAGGCAGATACCAGGTTGCCCACAGCTCAGGGTGGGCGCCGGGAGAGACCTGTGCAATCCTGGGCTCCGACTCCAACTCTTCATACCCCCAAGGCAGCCCCTGAGCAGCCTAGGCTGCTCCTAGGCAGGCAGGGTGGGGCTGCAGGGCCCTTCTACACACCTGTACCCCAGCTTTGTGCTTCTCTCTCTGGGTCTTATCTTCCAGGGCCTCCAGATCTGCACTCTCCAACACAGCAGCCACCAGCCACAGTTGGCTATTTAAATTTAAATTAATTAAAATAGTATAATATTAAAAATTCAGTCTCTCAGTTGAACTAGCCACAGCTCAACTGCTCAGTGGACACGGGGGGCTAGTGGCTGCTGTGCTGGACAGCACACAACATTCTCACCATCGCAGAAAGTTCTGCTGAGCAGCTCTGCTTGCTCCCTGTTTCTTGCTGACCTCAGATTTCCCTGAGGTGGGGGTACTGGGTACTGGGCCCACCCAGCCTTTTTGAACAGAATCTCGGGGGCTGGGGCCACATGATCTACATGGTTAGCAAACCCCCCAGGACATTTTAAAACCTAAGTTTGAGAACCTCTGCCCTAGAGCTTTTTGAAGCTAAGCCCCTGCTCAGGTGTCACACATCACCTGGGCCTGTATCTCCTGGCAAGGTGTGGGCATTGAGCAGGGTCTCAGACACCTCAGCAGGTATGTGGTTTGCTCACATGCCACATGGTGTGTCATGCACACACACCACCTAGATGTGCTCGCCCACCACATGCACACACACCCCCGTCCACACTGTGTATTTGAGAAGCTTGGCCCCTGCAAACACACCCATGTGAATACACCTACACTCCCAAGCAGAGAGACATGGTCTATGCCATGTCACCTCCATGGGGAAATGCTTCTCCCCAAATGTATCACACTAGAACAACTCCTTCTGACCATGAACCCTTACTCAGCTACCTCGGGTCAGGGTGGGAGCCTTGGCCAGACCCTGGGTTCTCTGCCTATGGCCCAGCTCCAGCTCCCAAGACCTGCCTGGCTCTGTCTGAACACCAGGTCTGGGGAAAGTGAGGGGGTGGAGGACAATAAAAGGAATGATGATCAGCCTCTACATTCTGCATTTTCTTCCCAGCCTTCTCTGAAGTGAACTGGGGAACTGAGCTGAGCAATCTGGGAGCTCCCTCCTGCTCTGTTGGGGAGGATGTCGTGAATCCACTCTTATGCCCTGAACCCAGCAGGGTCAGCACTGGGAGCCAGCTCACCTCTGTCCATCCGCCACTGGATGTTGGGTTCCCTGAACGCTGGGGCTCTTCCCCAGTCCTCCACAAGGCCCTCCTGCGGCTCTGGGAAGCCTGGCCCCAGGCCTAGCAGGGAACCCCAGAAGCAGCCTCATATAGGCAAGGGTGAGAAGAAGCCTGGTTGTCCTAGGAGGGAGTTCCCAGGGACTCCCAAAGAAGGGAGGAAGGCCTTGCCCGGAGATGGTGTAGACGGGTTCTCTAGGGCCCCTGCTGTGGGCATCACCTCCAGACCTGAGCTTACAGCACACGCGGGGGCCTCAGGGCACCCCGCAGCACTACACGCTCTCTGGACCAGTGCTGTCCATCCAGACTTTCTGCAATGACGGAAATGTTTTCTATCTGTGCTGCCCAATGCATCAGCCACCGGCCACAGGTGGCCGACGTAGTACCGCTGAGGAACTGAGTTTTTGCATTTATTTACTTTTAGCTAACTTAAACAGTCACGCATGGCCAGTGGCTACCATACTGAGCAGCGTGGGCTAGACCCTCCCTTCTCCCTCAGGCCCTTGACATCTACCCAAGAACACTCCCTCAGATTTAGGAGACAGAACTGCCTCCTCTGTCTTCTCTTCTTTCTCCAAAAAGACCTGCTTTCATTCTTCCTGCCCACTTCCCTCTTCAATGAGCAGAAAAGGATTAATCTTCCATATCCCACCCCTCTGACCAGCCCGGAGACCCTCCCATAGAGGCTGTCTCTTTTTTCCTCCGCTCCTGTATTTCCTCCCTTCTCCTGCCTCCTTCTTGTCCGAGGTCCCCTGCAGCTAGGCCCTCTCTCTTTTCACCACCACCCTTCCAGAAAGGCCAACCTTACACTTCCCTTTGTGTCCTTACCCTTGGCTTCCACCTTCACCACTTCTCCTAAATATCCTTGTCAAGGTCACTAGCCAAATCCAAGCACATACTTCAGCCCTTATCCTGCCTGATCTGTCAGCTTCTGACACTGTGGACCAAGCCCTCCTTGTTGGAAGAATTCAATCCAGCAGCTTCTAGGATGCAATCTCTCCTGATTTTCCAGCCAGCCTGGTGTGGAGGGAAAAGCCAGGCTTGAACTGTGGCTCAGCCACAACTCAGTGTGTCCTTGGGCAAGTTGCTTAATTCCCCAAGCCTCCTCTGTGAGTCAGGCATAATGATGGCCTCTGCTAGGATTGGGGTGAGATAAAATATGTAAAGTGCCTAAAAGAGAGTCTGACACACAGTAGTGTTTTGCCTCTCAATCTATCCACACTTTCCATGGTGGAGTCAGTCCCCCCATGTCTATTCTCCCTGGTTCTTGGCTGGGCATGTGGCTGCCTAGAGGCTGCACTTCCCACCCTCCTCTTGCAGCTGGGTCTGGTCAAGGAACCAAGTTATAGCCATTGGCATGTATGTGGATGTGTCATGAGGCAGATTTCAGGAACTTTCCTTAGAAGAGAGCTGGTACAGATCTTTTGCTCTTTTCTTCATCCTTTTCTCCACCTCACTGTCTGGAATATGTATGTGATGGCTGGAATTCTAGCTGCCATGCTGGACCATGAGGACAAGAGCCATACCCAGAGGTTGCTGGAGCAGTGAGTAGAAGCAGCCCAAATCTGGGCAGCCCAAATCCCCAGTTACCATATCCAATTAGCTATTCATCCGACAAACATCTATTTATCACTTACAATGTGTCAGGCTGTGTGCCAGATGAATCAGGCACAGTATCTGCCCTCAAGTCATGAGGGGGTATAGGCTGGTAAACAGATGCTGGGTAAAGGTAGCTCTTCCCATGCTAAGCAGTGGGAAGGTAATGGGGAAGGTTTCCTGGAGGAAGGGACATTGAATTGAGCCCTGAAAGCAAGTAGGAGTTAAGCAGGCAGGCAGGTAGGAGTGAGGTCATGGAGGCTTTCATTGGACCTATTCTCGGGGCAGTAGGGAGCCAAGGAAGATTCCTAAGGAGCTGACTAGTGGGACTTGTGTTACTGAAAGATTACTCAGGCTGCCAGGAGGAGAATGGCTAGTAGGGATGAGACTGGATACCGGGGTCAGGGAGGAGGCTGCTGCAGCAATCCAGATGCAAGGTGGTGGTGGCCTGAGCTAAGGGAGGGTCAGAGAGGTGGAGAGAATGGAAAGGATTCCAGGGATATTTAAGAGGTAGCCTGGCAGGGCTTGGTGATTGCCTGGTTGGGGTAGGAGAGAGGCAGGCTGTGTGACTTCCAGGTTTCTGAGACAGACACAGGCCAGGTTTGGGAGGAAACCACGTGGGGCTCTGTTTGCAGCAAGTAGTGAAGTGAGGTGCCAGGGGATTCACAAGAGGAGGGTTTAACATCATTGAACAAAGAGTTCTTGAGCTCTCCAGGGAGGATTGGGGGGAGAGGGGGCACAGCCTCTAGGAAGAGCCACCTTGAAGGTCACCTTGTCCTGTGGAATCCATTCCCCCTGCCCCAACTAGGCCATTCCTGTCCTCTGCTCACAGGGCCCTTCCCCAAACATGAATTCGACTCCGACTCCAGCACTCTCTGCTAAACAGCTTCCCGGCTCGCCTACTCCACACAGCAAAAGGCCCAACTCCTGGGCCTGCCACTCAAGGCCTCTCCCCCTAGGCCTCAGCCTTGGCTTCACACTTGTCTCTGATCCGGCCTCACCCCCGGGAGGGGCGCTCTTGCCCACTTCCCGCGCTGCCAGGCTGGGCTGAGTAGGGCAGAGTTTTGGGGGGAAGCACCCGCAGTCCCCAGGCCTCGCTATAGGGCCCAGACCGCGACTGGAAGGCTTTCGGGGGACCCTGGGCTGCCTGCACCCCAGCGCCAGGGGCGTGACGAGGCCCGGCCCCGCCGCAGGGGGAGGGGCTCATCCCGAGCCTCCTCCGGCCGCGGCCCCGCCTCCCCAGGGCTGGGCGCGAGTCCCGGGTTCTGATTGGGCGGCGCCGGGGGACCGTGCAGTGGGACCAATGAGCGGCGGCCGGGCGCGGCGGCGGCGGTGGGGGGGAGCGAGCGCAGCCTGGAGCCGCGGCGCCGGCGGTCTGAGCTCGGAGATCCTGGCCCCGGCGAGGCGGGCGGGGCGGGGCACGCGCGGCGGGAGCGAGTCGGGGCGATCCCACTGCCGCGGAGACTGCCGCCGGGCGCCGAGGTAGGGGTCCGCGGGCAGGTGACCTGGGGCGGACGCAGCAGGGCACGAACGTCTGAACATCTGCTTGAAGCCTGCAGGGGAAAGGGGTGGTCTGCGAGGCCGCGTCTACGAGGGCAGCCGGGACCTGGTTCATGCGGGGATCCTCCCCCTTCTGTCTACCGGATCGGGTCTCCCGGAGCCAGCTTCTGTGTGCGCCCGCAGCCGGGACCGCATCCCTGCGAGCGTCCCGCCTCTGCGTCCATTTCCTCCGCTCTGGTGTGCGGGGCTGCGTCCTCGGGGCGCACCCCCTACCCCCGCCCGGATCTTGGTGGGAGGCCGTGTCTCCGCGGAGCGGGCCCAGACGGTGCACCCACGTGTGGATCTCCGCCGAGCGCTCCTCCCACCGCCCTTCCCTGGGTCTTGGGGTTGGAGCGGGGCGGCGGGGGCATGGATGAGAGGGACGCGGCGCGCGGCTCCCGCTGCGCAGTCCTCTCTCGGCTGAGCGGGGCGGGGGGTGGGGGGCAGTGGAGGCGGTCGCTGCGGCTCCTGGAGCCGGGTAGGCACAGAACTGGTGGCTCGGAGGGTACACACGTGTACGGGGACCTGTGTGTGGTGTTTGGAGGCGGGTGTGCGTGTGTCACGTGGACACGGGAGTGTGCTGTTGGGGGGTGGGGGGAGTGCGCATTACTGGGTGGAGTGGAGTGCGAGGGCCGGTCACGCGGACATCGGCGTGCTCCTGTCGGGGAGAGGGGAGCTGTCTGCAAGGTGCAGGAGCGTGCAGAGAAGGTTTTGGGTAGGGTGGGCCACACGACTGCGCCGCGGTGGGCGCGTTGAGGGGTGTGTCTGTAGCAGGCGGGCATCCGAGTGTGAGGAGTACCCCCCGCTCCCCGTGTGCCCTTGAGGATGCCGGGTTAGAAGCGCTGGCCTTCACGGCCATTCACTCCTTCATTCAGCACATACACAGTGAGCACCTACTGTGTGCCAAACTGTGTCTGAGGCCACCAGACTTTTAAAAATTTTATTAGAGTAGTTGTAGGTTTACAGAAAAACCATGCAGAAAGTACAGAGTTGCCTTATACCTCCTCCATACATACAGGCACGCACATGTACACAGTTTTTCCTATTATTAACATTTTGCCTTAGTGCGGTGTCATTGTTAAATGGATGAAACAAAACAATCAGAAAGACTCATCGACTTTGGGGAAGGCCCCTGCTTCTTGTTGGTCTGCCCACCCTCGTTCTCCCCCTCTCCCATGGCAGCCAGCCAGAGGGCTCATTCTAAACCTCATCTGAGTCACTACCCTGCTCAGAATCCTCCCCTGGCTTTTGAGGCCGCCTAGTGTCTGTCCACAAAGCACCCCCCCCACCCCCAAAACCAGGCCTGAGTCCCAACCAGGAAATGGCTCTTATGCACAGTGTGAACCTTCATCCCCTCCCCCTCTTGGTATCCTACTGAATGGTCAAGAAAGAGCTTAAAGGCTCCCTCCTCCAGGAAGCCCTCCCTGAGGCCAAGCACAGGGTCCTTCTCTGCAGATTTAAATGTGCTTTCTCTCGGTGCTTCTCAAGTGAGGGTGCTCCACTCCAGCCACGTTGTCAGCTTCACTTCCTTGCTGACGGAAGCAAGCACTAGAGCACCATCCCACCCTTCCTGACTTTTGTGCTTGCTGGTCCCTCTTCCCCAGATGTCCACACAGCTGGCTTCCTTGCTTCCTTCAGATTTCTGCTCATACCTGGCTCCAGAAAGGCCTTCCCTGACTATATCCAACCCCTTATTGGTTATCCCCCTTTCACTGCTTTCTTTTTTTTCATAATGTGGATCACTTGTCATATTGTATATTTATTCCTAGCTTTCTTGTCTGTGACCTCTTGCTACCTACTACAGATTAAACTGTGTGAGAGCAGGGACTTTGTCTTTTTGGTTCACTGCTTTATCTCCTGGCATCTAGCCCAGTGCCTGGCATATAGTAGGTGCTCACCTAATATTTATTGCATGAATGAGTGACTCTGGATTTGCACCCCGGGGGTCTGTATCTCTGGTTGCTCCCCAGTCCAAGGTGAAGTCTCTCGTTTCTCTGTCTCACAGATTCCAAATTCCTGGAAGGCCAGGTCTGGGAGAACTGTGACCATATTTGCATGTTAGAAATATTCTCTCTAGCAACTGGTGTGGAGGATGCAGTGGGGTGGGGGTGTGAGCTGGCAGTGGGGAGACTGGTGTGGAAGAAGCAGTGGGAAAGGAAAGAGGAGGTCAGAATCTGGACTTTCTAAGGAGTTCGACATGATGACCTCAGCCAGCAGTGGGGAGGTCAGGGACGGTTCCCAGAGATGGGGATATCTGAGCTGTCCTCCAGGCAGCAAAGGCGAGGGAGGTGTGTTCCTGGCAGAAGGCACAGTTTATACAAAAGCCTGGCGGCAGGAGAGTCTGCAGCTTTGGAGTAGTGGAGACTGAGTGTGGGGTTGGGTGAGCAAGGCTGGGGCAAAGGAAGGCGTTAAGGAGGACTCCTGGGTTTCTGGCTGGGACTGGAAAGAACTGGAAGGATGTTGGTACCCATCTCTGTGATGGGGACAGATGAAGAAGAGCAGGTTTGGAGAAGATGCTGAGTTGAATTCGGGCCCTGTTGGGTCCGAGCTGCCCCAGGAACGTGGACGGGGAGGAGGCTGCCGGCTGGAGGGATTTGGGCTGGAGGCGCAGACCTGCTGTGGTCTGCAGGGGGACAGTGGCAGAGAATGAGGCCTGGAGACTTTCAGTCTCAGCGGCTAGGCTGAGAGGATGCGCTGAGGGTCGCCGTGCGGAGTTGGCACTGAGCCCACCTCGGTGACTGGGGCTCCCCGGGGGCGCTAGGGGTGGTGTCCTCACAGCAGGCATCCTCAAGCATGACTCGACACCAGACGCCTGGGCCTCCCTGGAGGGGCCTGAGTCATCGCAGGCGGGGGTGGGAGCTGCAGAGGGCACCCGTTGCCAGGGCCGCCCAGACGCTCATCCAGAGCATAAACACAGCTCCTGTGGGGCAGCCCAGGGATGTCACGGCTGCGTTCTGTGCCTGGCCCAGGTGGCTATGCTATCTCCTTGTGGCTTTCCCTTCTTGCCAGCCCTCTGTTGGTCAGGGGTCCTCGTCCTCTCCGCCTGCCCAGTAGCTGGTCCTCTGTCTCGGCCCAGCCCTGGGGTTCGCAGCAGCCTCCCAGAACTTGGAATGCCTGACCCATGCCTGATGTCATACCAGGTGGGGCTGCTCGAACAGGCCCGGATGAGAGTGGGGTCTGCTTGCTCTGTCCTGCTTGGGGCCTCATTTGAGGGACCCAGGTGGCTGGGGCACATCTGGCGGGGGGAGGCCAGGCCAAAGGGGCATCTGGAGCCAGGAGCCTACTTCCCGTGGGAGGACTGGGAGGAGACGCCAGATACAGGGTTGTAGTTTGTGCATCAAGGCTCTCTCGGTGCCTTCTAGACACAGACACATCCCAGCTCCACATCTTTCAGGAACAAACTGCTTCTGTGTCCATAATCTCACCCACTTCTTTCCATCGCCCTGGGCGGTGGCAGATGGTGGCCACTCTCTCTGATTCATATATGAGAAAACTGAGGTTCAAAGAGGTGCAATGACTTGTCCAAAGCAACACAGGCCTGGCCTGGGAGGACAGTGAGGGAGGGCCCGAGTCCCGTGGGGAAGCCATGTCCAGCTGCAGGACTCGCCTGGGCCCCGGGAGGCCCCCTGTCCTTGGGAGTCCTGGCTGTGCCCTGGGCCTGGGCCTTAGCCTGTGTCTGCCTGCCCTTCCATCCTTCCACGTGGGCCCTAGTGACCTGCTGAGTCACTTTCTACAAAGCGCCTGCTGAAGCCGTAGCTTGGGGAGGGCCTTGAGAGACCCCCTGGGTGAGCCCCCATAGGGGCAGACCCTGCCCGGGACACACAGAAGGGCCCAGCCAGCAGGCAGCCCTAGGCTGGTAACAGGCTGTCTGGGAAATTTAGACTTGACCTCTGGGGGTCAGGCTCCTGTTGGCCCCCGGGGGATGCAGACTCCCCCACTTTGCTCCCCTTTCTGGGGCACTTGTAACACAGACCTAAAAGTGCACACATGCACAGGAACATGCTCATACACACACAAAACACTGGTAGAGTTTGTCTTTCTGCAGATACGCTCCCACGTGCGGACTCGTGCACACACATGCCCACGGAGACAGGCACCATCACCCTGGCCACAGCCTCGCGTACTGCCTCAGGGCCTGGGCCTGTCGCCGGGACTCGCAGCAGCCTCCCCAGGCCTCCCGGGCCGCCTCTCACAGACGTGCCTAGTCACCTGAATGTGATCGGGAGGGAGGGAGGGAGGGAGGCCTGACGTCAGCCCTCACAGCCGCCTTCCGCCGCCCGCGCATCCATCTGGGCCGCAGCGGGCCCCAGGCAATCACAACAGCGGCACAACAACTCGGTTTTACTGCGCTGGCTCAGCAGAGGGCCCTGTTCTGAGCCCTTGTGGGCGCCCACTCCTTTTCACCTTACAACCACCTGGGCAGGTGAAACACACGCTTAGCCCCATTTTGCAGATGAGGAAAACCTGAAGCACAGAGGTGAAGTCGCCTGTTCTAGGGGCTCACAGGATTTGAACCCCGGCTGCCCGGCTCCAGAGCCTGGCACCGAACCCCAGACTGGAGCAGGAAGGCTTCTGCTGACTTGGATGTGACCCCCCCCAGGCCCGTCCCTGCCCCCACCTGGGCCCATTTTCTCAAATGGGAGAGGGGAGTTAAAGGAGGATGTCCCCTGCCTCTTGCTGTGATGATAACCTCAGGGAAATCATAGGCAAATTTTATGGGCCAAGGTAGCTGTGACCTCTGCCTGTGGCCTCTCTGTCCCCGCAGCCCCTCCCAGTCCCTCAGCACCTGCTGGTGGGACCTGGGGCCAGGGGCCAGGAATGCTGGACTCTGCCATTCTTTCTCTGACTTGGGGTGGGGCCTGAGGCTTGTTGGGGTCCCCTCTCTGAGCCTGCTCATCTGTCTAGGGGGGACAGGGCTGTAGAGATTGCTATGGCAATCGTGCAGTCATTCCACAGATATGTACGGAGCTCCTACCATGTGCCAGGCACCACTGAAGAGACGAATGGAAACAAAGCAGACCATGACTTCTCTAGAAAAAAAAAATCTATATATCTATAAATCTATCTATCTATCTATCTATATCTCTTTAATTTCATGGAGCTTACATTCTGGAGAAAGAAACAGACCCTAGCTACACCCAGGGCCTGAGGAGTGAGGGGGAAGGAGTAAGGGGGAGGGAGGGGCCTGGGCCACCTACAAGGAGGAGAGGGATAGGCTGGCCAGGCTTGGGGGGCTCTTCTGAGCCTTTGCTTCCTCCTTCCTATAGGCGGTCTGGTCCCCAAAGCCTCCCCGATCCCCTAGTCCTATTCACAACCCTCTCACCTCCAGGGAGACCTGATGTTCCAGCTTCCCCACCACCCTCTCCTCCTGCAGGCCCAGCCTCCATGTATTTTCCCTATTACCAGTATGGACCCCCTCCCCCTTCCTTTGTGATATCAGCTCCGCTATCTCCAGGCTCCACTCCTAGGACACCGGCACAGGGGGTCTGGCCCACACCTGTCCACGAGACAGATGGGGATACTGAGGCTGGGACCTGCCCAGCCCCACAGTAGGTTGGCAGGCAGGCCTGGAACCTGGCCCAGCGCCTCAGTGGCCAGGGGACTCCAGCGAGCCCTAAGTGCCTGACATCTGTCAAAGCCAGGTGATGGGGAACGAGGGGTGGAAGGGAGGTATGAGACCTGTGCTCTCAAAGTCCCTGTGTGGAGACAGAGGAAGCCACCACCAGACAGGAAGGGCAGAGGGTCAGGAGTCCACTCACTTCCTTCTTCTGAGCAGATGCTGAGTCTGGCTCCAGATGGGGAGCGGGGTGTCAGGCCTGGGGTGGAGGTCGAGTCTCAGTCTGAGGGTCAGAGTTCAGCACAGGGTCTCTGTGGAGGGTGGGTGGGGCTGAGGCTGGAGGTCACTTTGGAGTTCACATTGAGGTCCACAGTCAGGCTTTGCGCTGGGGCCTGGTTTGGGGATCAGACTGCAATAGGGCCAGGGTGACTGTGGGGCCAGGCTGGGGGAAGGCTCCCAGCCTGAGCAGATGCGGCAAACACTTTGGCCACACAAACAAACTGGAAGGAAAAACCAGGGCAAATAAGGAATTCCTCAGTGTAGCAAAGTCTTGCTTGATAGTCATCAACACAGCAGGCCCTTCCCCTAATGGGTCCTGTTTTGGGCTGGAGGCTCTGCTGGGGCAGAGAAGGGAGTAATAGGAGACTCGCCCCATGACCCTGGAGAGGCCTCCCTGGAGGACGTGAGTGGGGCTGGAGCATCAGAGAGGCCTCCCTGGAGGAGGTGAGGGGCTGGAGCATCAGGGAGGCCACCCTGGAGGAGGTGAGTAGGGCTGGCGCATCAGGGAGATCTCTGCAGCTTCCAGGGACAACTTTGGAATACTCTGCTGACCATGGGTGGGGCTGGTGAGTCACTGGATTGCGTGCAGAGCAGGAGCTTGGGCTGACTCGGCTCTGCCCCTCCCAGTGCTGCCAGCCTTCAGGGTTCTGCCTGTGTCTGTCTGTCCTGACTCAGGTTCTCCCTGCTTCCCTGTGAAGCCAGCAAGGCAGAAGCGCCTCTTTTACAGGTAGGGATACTGAGGTCCAGAGGCTGGTGGGCAGCAGAGCCAGATGAGCTCCTAGAATTCCTTCAGTTAGCAGGAGACGGCCTGCGTTTGGATGCTGGCAAACCGAGCAGAGGGACCGTCCAGGGCAAAGGCATACAGGTGGACCCACAAAGTTGTGGCTGCAGCAGAAGAGGGGCCTGGACTCTGGCCACCTTGCCCTGTGGCCAATGTGGTGTCCAGGAGCAAAGCCCTCTTTGCCCTCTTCTCAGGTCTCCAACAAGGCTGCACAGAGGACTCTGCTGAAGTGATGGAGGGCGGCCCAGCCGTCTGCTGCCAGGACCCTCGGGCAGAGCTGGTGGAGCGGGTAGCAGCCATCGATGTGGCTCACTTGGAGGAGGCAGATGGTGGCCCAGAGCCTGCCAGGAATGGTGTGGACCCTCCACCACGAGCCAGGGCTGCCTCTGTGGTCCCTGGAGGTGCTTCAAGACCCCCTCCAATCCGGCCCAGCCTCTCAGCTAGGAAGTTCTCCCTACAGGAGCGGCCAGTGGGGAGCTACCTCCAGGCCCAGGCTGGGCCTTATGCCACGGGGCCTGCCAGCCACATCTCCCCAAGGGCCTGGCGGAGGCCTACCATCGAGTCCCACCACGTGGCCATCTCAGACGCAGAGGTTAGTGGGGCCAAGTTGGGGTTTTCATGAGACCCTCAGTCGGCCTCAGTGAAGACCATTTTCTGTTCTCATCCCTGCCACACAGCTAACTGACCTTGGTTTGCACACCTCCAGGACGGCAGAGCTTACTACCTCACAGTATGGCCTCTTCCAACATGGAGCAGCTCCATCTGAGCCAATGGTTGCCTCCTAAAACTTCCATTCCCACTCCCAGCCGAGGCCTAGAAACAGGCCCTTATCCCCTAAAAGTCCTCTTAGAGATTTGGAGACAGATGATGTGTTGCCCTCCCAAGTCCTTCCCTGGCTTTGTCCCCCACCTCTAATCTTGTCTCTTAGAGTTTGCTCAGCGTGCCAGCAGGCTTCCAGCCGCTGGACTCCCACTGCCCCTGTCCTTGCCACTTCCTTGCCAAAAGTGAACCTGGGTACCTAGCCATCTCCAGATTTCAGAGGCTGAATTTTTATGCTGGAACCAGGGCTTTCCATCTCCTGTCCCCAGGGTTCCCCTCATCTTTCTTGTCTATGCCTTCCAGACCTCCTCATTCAGCTGTGTCTGGAAATACTTGTGCGAGGGTTTCTCATAGATAGGGGTCTCCCAGACCCCAGCCTCTGGGCAGGGATCAATGGTTTTGCTTTCACCACTTGTGAGGGGGCAAAGCATGGCTACACCTCACCACTCCCGTTTTCAAACATTATCTGAGGCTTTTCTTCACTTACTGTAGCATTGGCACTGCTAAGTTTTCCCATCGAAACCTGAAAGGCTGTTGAGGTATGGGAATGAAGGGTCTGGGGCCAGGCTTCTGAGGTGGGAGCAGCGCTGCCTCTGGATCAAGCTGTGCCTGTTTTCCCCCCAGGACTGTGTGCAGCTGAACCAGTACAAGCTGCAGAGTGAGATTGGCAAGGTAGGACTGGGCAGGCCAGGAGCAGCGGGGGCTTCTCTTGGGACTTCATGGGGGCAGCTGTCAGGCCCCTGGGCTTGGCTTCATCCCTTCTTCTCTCTGGGTGGCAATGTGAAGCAGTGCCAGGAAGTCCCCAGACTGGAAATGAGGAAAGTTTTATCCTTGGAAAGAAGGACCTGGGGGTGGGGGTTGGGAGATGACTCCTCCCTGACTTCCCAGGGTGCTTGATGGAAGATAGGGAGGGGCTGGGGGAGGCATGAGGCTGCACTGAGCCAGGCAGGGGCAGTTGCCTGGGCACAGAAATCCCCTCCCTGTCTGCATGAAGTAGGTGCCCACAAGCCAGCCTGGGGGGTGGGTTGTGTGTGATGGGATGAGGGGGGCGGGGCTGGAGCTATTCAGGCCCCAGCTTCCTGAGCTAGTCCCAGAGGAGTTGCCCTGTCCAGGTGGGACTGACCAGTGCCTCTCTGCAGGGTGCCTATGGCGTGGTGAGGCTGGCCTACAATGAGAGTGAAGACAGACACTATGTGAGTCTTGGGACGGGAGGGAGATGTTGCCCAAGCCTGGCCCTAGAACCTGGGAGTGAGGGAAGGCAGAAGCTGTGCTGGGAAGACTGAGGACAGGGCTGCCTTTGAAGGGAGTGAGCTCCCTTCCCTAGGAGTATGCAAAGGGAGTGAGCTCCCTGTCTCTAGGGGTATACAAGCAGAGGGACTCCTCTGAGGAGGGAGCTCAGGTAAGATTTGTTGGGAGACTAGGGTAAGGCCTAGATTCCGATGTGCCACCTCCTAACCCAGCTTAACGCACACCTGGACCAGTCTCTGGGGTTTCCCTTGTGCCAATGACAGACACCCTGTGCACCTTTCTGGATCTCAGTCCACATGTCCCCAACCTGTTCTAGACTCTGGCAGCTGCACACAAGTGATGTTTCTGTTCCTCCCTCCTCAGGCAATGAAAGTTCTTTCCAAAAAGAAGTTACTGAAGCAGTATGGCTTTCCACGTATGTATCTGGTGCTTTCCTTAGGAGCTTCTAGCCTTGGGCCCAAAGAATAGGAGACCTGGGCCCCTAGCTGGTTTTTATTAGGACTATGGGGAGGGAGGGGTCAGCATGAGGGAGTGGGCTTGGTGGGCTGGGGGCAGGACCACTGTCTTGCAAGATTCTTGCTTGGGGCTGGTTGCAGGGCCATGGGGAGACCCAGCTGCCCGAAGAGGGACTTGACTTCCCTTCCTGGTCACAGGTCGCCCTCCCCCGAGAGGGTCCCAGGCTGCCCTGGGGGGACCGGCCAAGCAGCTGCTGCCCCTGGAGCGGGTGTACCAGGAGATTGCCATCTTGAAGAAGCTGGACCACGTGAATGTGGTCAAACTGATCGAGGTAGGAGGTGGTGGGAATGAGTGGGAGCCTCAGGTGCTAGGGGTGCTCGGCACAGACTCCTGCTGAGGGAGCAGACATGGCTGTGGCCTCTAAGGGCAGGGCCAGGCTTGGGGTGGGGGGCTGCAGGGAGGCTCCAGAGGTCAGTTCAGACTGCTCAGGGATGTTCTCAGGTTCTCGCTGAGGGTGAGGGGTTGCCCCAGAAGCAGGAAGTAAGCTCCTAACTATGGCAGGAGAGAAGGACTGGATGCCACATGGTGGGCCAGAGTTGGGGACAGTGATTTCTGAGGCCCCATCTGTCTGGCACCAGTGTGGTTCCTGCTCCATTGTCCAGGGTGGCTGCAGGAGCCTCCTAGGGGTCCTGGGGCTGGTGAAGACAAGGCGGCCTGGGACCTCCAGCCTGGGCCTCCTTAAGCCCCCCCACCCTTATGTCTGCTCCTCTCTGACCAGGTTCTGGATGACCCAGCTGAGGACAATCTCTATTTGGGTGAGTGACCCAATTTGTCCCTGCGGCAGCTCACATAACCTTTGGTGGGCGGTGTGAATGCTCTGACCTCCTGAGGGCAGGGGGAAAACACACGTCTCAAGCCCAGGATTCCCTTGCCCAGTTATATTCAACAATTATTCCCAAGCCCCGACTCTCTGCCAGGCTGGTACTGATCAGGGAGAAAGTGGATCCGATCTAGACTCTGCACTCAGGGAGATGCAGGCTATGTGATGTGGGTTCCCAGACCCTGTCTGGTATCTCTGGGCCTCAGTTTCCTCACCTGTAAAATGGGGATAATAATGGTGTCCATCTTAGGGTTGACGTGAGGAGTGAGTTATTACATGTCAAACACGTTAGCTGTTATTGTTATTAAATTAGCGTTATTATTATTATTTAAGTCTCTGGTGCCTGGACCAGGGCTGGCCTCAGAGGAGTCCTCAGGAACTGGGGCAGAGGAGCACTGGCTTAGGAATTAGAGGCCAAGGCTTTAGTTTCCAGTCCCATTTCCTACCTGCCTGCCTGCTATGACCTTTAGGAAAATTCCTGCCTTTGCTCTGAGCCTCAGTTTCCCACCCTGTAAAAGGGGTCCATGCTGATGGTCCTCCCCTGGTGCCCGAGGATCAGATGAGGCAGGCCCATAGCAGACTTCATTCACCGTTCACTTCCTCTCGTGTCTTGGTACCCCTGTCCTGTCCCACCCTCAAGTATGCCTGGATGCCCGCCCCTCTCCTTCCCTCCAGAATTGGGAGGGACCTTGGCATCAGCTGCTTTGTCTGTCTGGCCTCATCCTTACCTATTTTTCTTTTCTTTTCTTTCAGTGTTTGACCTCCTGAGAAAGGGGTGAGTTCCCCGTCCCGATCAGGCAGGTCAAGTCTAATCCAGGCCTTCCTTTCCCTCCCTGTGTCCCCAGTCCTAGGTCAGCCACTCTAGGAGGAAACAGAGACCTGGGCCCTGCTTGCAGGGAGCTCTGGTCTGGGGGAAAATGAGAGACAAAGAGGACAATTCTTTGAAGGCTAGGAGTTAGTGAGGCTGGAATAGTCAGGGAGACCTCTAGAAGAGAAACTGGGTTTGAGCCAGGCCTTGAGGAACTGGGAAGAAGATATTATGGATATGGAGGAGAGGGGAGGAAAGTACAGGTGTGGAGATGGGACTCACAACTCCCACCTATATTCAGATCACAAAGGGCTCTTTGATCTTTACAGTAAACTTTGTGAATTGGGTGGGTGGGATGCCATTCCCTCCTGTTTACAAGAGGGGAAGCTGAGGATCAGAGAGGGTAAGTGACTTGCCTAAGATCACACAGCAAGTCACTGCCAAAATGCAGGGCCCTAACTCCTGTCTGCCCTGTTTGGCTTTCTCAGGGCATTTTCAGAGCATTTTCACTGCTACCACATGGAGTAGTGGGCACAGGGCTGGGTAGACCAGGGGGCCTAACTGCCCTTGAATGCAGGCTGAGGCTTGTCCCTGTCTGGGGTGGGGGTGGGAGTGGTATTGATACCCTTTAAGACTCAGGGTTTTCAAACTTGTTTGACCTCCATTCAGAAAAAAAGAAATATACTTTTACATTGCCACCTGTATATAACTAAAACCAAGGCTTTATAAAACAGCATACTTCCTTTTCATGTGATACCCTCTGATACATTCTATTTCATTAGAAAAAAGCATTTGCCACTCACCCACTAAACTGATTGCATGACTCTGTTGGGATTGGACCCACAATTCGATTCTGTAAAAGGCGTCTTCTCAATTGTGTGATTACGGATAATTAAGTACTTAGAAGAAACACTGAACCAGTCAGAAACTAAGATAAAGCCAATTTGAAATTATAATAGTGAGAAGGCCGGTGGTATCGCTGTGTGTTTTTAAGTTGCCTTGTCATGAGAAAAGCAGCTAAAACCTTGGGTTCTTAGGAACCTGTCTGAGCACGTAAGGCTCCCGGCAGGTCCCCAGTCCCTGCTGTCCCCCCCTTACTCGTCCTGATTCCTGCTGAACGCCCCCTCCCTCTAATCCCTGCCCAGGCCGGTCATGGAAGTGCCCTGCGACGAGCCCTTCCCGGAGGAGCAAGCTCGCCTCTACCTGCGGGACATCATTCTGGGCCTGGAGTACTGTGAGTACGGGACTGAGGAGAGGGGAAGGGGACACGGGAGAGGGCGGAGCCCAGGCTGAGCTGTTTCTGTCAGTCCACGCTGATCTGCCAATCAGCTTCAGCGAGAGGGCGGGGCATGGGGCAGTGGGCGGGGTCAGAAGCCTGCTGAAGGAGAATGGCGTGGCGGTAGACTTCACTGGGCATGCGCCAGATTCTTTGCGCTGCCAGGTTTCACCGCCACGTAGGTCTGCGCCTTTAGTGTCTGTCTTCGCCTCTCCTCTGCTTTCTGAGTTCCTAGCCAAAGCTTAGTTTCTTCCTCAAGAGTTGTGGAAAGGAAGGGATTTATGTCCAGCTGCCCCGAGGGGTCTGACCTGGCTTTGGTCCAGCGGGTGGTGGCAGGAGGCTTTCAATGTGAGGGCAGCAGGAGGGAGGATGTTAGCTTAACCTCTGGCTCTGAAATCCATTCATTTATTGAGCACCTAAATGTCAAGCTGTGCAAGCAGAAATGACAGAGATCCAGGCCTGTCCTTAAGGATCTCGTACGAGGGACAGGAACCTACCTAAGCAGGCAGATAATGTGGTGTGGTGCTTGCCAAGCCTGGGGAGGCACAGGGGCTGTAGGAAGGTGGACCAGGGAGGGCTTCCTGGAGTAGGCAACTTTAAACTAGGGTCCTGAAGAATGAGTAGGAATTAGTAAGCCAGGTTTAGGGGGTGCTTGGGAGAGAGTGCTCCAGGCAGAGAACTGCAGGCAGAGGCGCGGGGGACAAGAGGCTGGGGAGGCGTTCAAGCTGGGTGAAGCATCCAGTGGGTGGAGGGTGGGGGTAGTGAAAGATAAAGCTGGAAACACTGTCCAGGACACTCCACGAGTGCCTCAGGCTTGGAAATGCCTGGACAGAGGACTTTGGACTTCATCCTGTAAGGAGGGTGAGCCTCTGAGGGCTTTGAGCTTCAGGCAGAGACGTGATGGGATTTACATCCTAGAAAGCTCTGTCTGGCAGCTGTGTGGTGGCTGATGGGAAGGGGAGAGGCATCCATCTGGCCCGGGAGGAGTGACAGATGGCGAGGCCTGGGTCAGGGCAGTGGCAGTGGGGAGGAGTGGTGAAGGAGGGTTGGCCAGTACTGGGTGACTGGCTGGTAGAGGGAAAGTCCCCAGACATCCAGGGTTCTGGCCTGGGCAGGCGAGCAGGGGTGCCATTCTCTGAAATCTTCCTTCAGTTTGCAAGGAGGGTGTTCTCTCCCTGGGGGAACAGGGTAGGGACCCAGCTGAGGTCTGACCTGCAGTAACAGGAACCAGGACTGTCTTTATCTCCTTTGAGCTGCACCGTTGCCCGCAGACTAGTGCTGTCATTATACATGTGGGAAAACCGAGGCATCGAGAGTGGAGGGCCTTGCAGAGAGTCCCTAGCAAGGGCCTAGAGGTGTGGGAAGGAAGTCATTCACCCTGGATGTGGACAGAGTGGGCACAACCCTGTACCAGCCTCCTCCACCTTCCTGTTCTGGGCCCCTCTCCCCAGCAAAGGGCCTGTTGTCTCCCATCCCTGTTCCCCCCATCCCCAAAACTAACCCTGCTTGACTGTATTAAAGCCTTGTCAGGGGCTTGGTAAAGGGCTTTCTGGAGTGTTCTGGTCAGTGCCAGGGCCTGGACAGCCTGGCGAATGGAATGCTGAAGACCTGCCAAGAAGGGAGGGTTGAAGCTGCCCTGGGAGGGCTTTGTGGTCAGGGAGGCCCAGTTCTTAGGAGAGGGGCAAGTGTGGCTGTGCAGGTGGTGAGAAGCTGTCGGATCTGGAATATATTTTAGAGGTTGTGCCCATGAGACCTGCTGATGAATGGGATGTGGGTTATGATAGAAAGAGCAGTCGAGAATAATCCCTTGGTTTTTGGTCTGAGCAACTGGTAATAGGCCATTAACTGAATAGGAAGACTGGGGGGAGGGGCCAGGGGTTTCCGTTTGGGGTTTTTTTGTTTTGCTTTGTTTGGGGGTGGGGGTGGTTGCAAGCAGAGAAATGGAGTTCTGATTTAGACATGTTAATATTGAAGTGACCTTTGGACATCCAAGTTGATGCAGAGCCTAGAGTTGAGGGGAGAGGCCCGGGTCTGAGATGAGAATTTGAGACCGCTTTCCATGAGCTGATAGCCTCTGGGCTCGAGCCTGTGTGCAGGTGCTGGTGTGCCCCTGGCACATAGTAGGCAATCATCAGAAGGTCACTGGTTCTGTTATTGTTATATGACACTGTCACTCCCTCTGTCCCCAGCCTTTCTCCTCCTCCCTTTCTGTCTTCTGTCCTGTCCCACAGCCTGAGGTCTGTTGGTCCAGGGGGAGGAGTTTGATGACGGGGAGCCCACAAGTGGATGGGGTGGCGTCAGGTGCTGGAACCCCAGAAGCAGGGCAAGCCTCCAAGCTACTAGAGAGGCCACCCCTCACCCATAGTCCCAAGGCCTGGGATGCCCATCTTCCCTGAAGCCCACCAGCCCAGAGTCCCTGGGCCAAGGCAGCATTCGCATTGGATCTCTGGTCCCCACAGTTCTCCCCTAGTGCCAGGAGCAGAGACATCGCTGACCAGGCTGGGGTTGGGGGGTGGGCTGGGGATGGGATTTGGGCCTGCAGCAGCATGCACATGAGAGGGGACAGAGACCCCCCTATGGAGAGGTCCCTGCCCCTGTCTCCTCTGGCCTCTCTCCTCAATAACAGCATCAGTGCCTTGATGATCACAGAGAGCACTGGGCTTGGAGTCGGAAGACTCCAAAGATTCCAGCCCTGGCTCTGCTTCTAAAGACTGGGCTGGACACCACGCTCTTCATCTGCATAGTGGCGCAGGTGACACTCAAGTCTTCTTCCGATGTCCTTATAAGTTGAGTGTGTGCATGGGCTCTTTCTCTCCTGGAGTCTGAGACGGGCGTTCCTAGCCGGGCCAGGGCAGGGAGCAGGTTCTGGGCTGCAGTCCCCCAGACTCCGCTCCAGCTGCCTCTCTCTGCAGTGCACTGCCAGAAGATCGTGCACAGGGACATCAAGCCGTCCAACCTGCTCCTGGGGGATGACGGGCACGTGAAGATTGCCGACTTCGGTGTCAGCAACCAGTTTGAGGGCAACGACGCGCAGCTGTCCAGCACTGCTGGGACCCCAGCGTTCATGGCCCCCGAGGCCATTTCTGATTCTGGCCAGAGCTTCAGTGGAAAGGTGGCTCCCAGGACTTGGGCTGGGTTGGGGTGCAGGTGGAGGGCCCTGGTTTCCAGCTGGAGGGTGCCAGGGTCTTGTGGCTGGAGAGCAAATGCTCCTCCTCTTCCTTGGAGTCTGACAAACTCCCCAAGTTTGGCCTCCTCTCATTTTCCAGCAAAATGACTCCAAATCTCTCCTGTGGATATTTACTGCTAGTCATTCTGGGCTGGGTTCTGGGCTGAGCTACAGAACAGAGAGTCAAAAGAGCTTCTGGAGAAAAGGGCAGGAGAGCTCTCCTTTAGGGGGAAGTTGGAGACTCCCTCACCCCAGACTTCTCAGACACGGCAGGGTTTGAACTGGGTCTTGAAGAATGGGGAGATTCGAGCAGGAGGTGGAGCTCAGAGGATGTACAAGAGCACAGAGGGGGCTGGCACGGTGAACACATGGGATTTGGGCAGAGTTTAGAGGCCCTGGGAGTTTGGGCTTTCTCCTAACAGACAGAGGCAGTACCCAAAGGTTTCTGAGTAGCAAGACAATGTTGTAATTGCATTGTTAACTGTAGTCCATAGTTCATGCTAGGGTTCATTCTTGATCTTGCACAGCTCTATGTTGTTGTTTACATTTTTATTCTGGTCACATAAACATACACCCTAAAAATTCCCTTTTTAACCACTTTGAAATGTACAATTCAGTGGTGGTAATTACTTCCACAGTGTGGTGCTACTGTCACCACCATCCATTACCAAAACTTTTCCATCACCCCAAACAAAACTTTGGACCCACTAAGCATTAACTCCCCATTCCCCACCCCAGCCCTTGGTACTGGACTCTACTTTCTGTCCCTGTGAATTTGCATCTTACATACAATATTTTGTCTTTTTTCCCATTTAGTTTTTCGTTGTCCTTCTATGTATTGCATGCATATTACATTTTTCAGAACCATTTGAGACTTAAGTTGGAGACATTATACCCTTTTATCACTAAATACTTTAGTGGATATTTCCTGAGAATAAGGATGTTCTCTTACAGGACCTAAGTACAATGATCAAAATAAAAATTCGGTAATAATAAAATACTCTTATCTTATGTCTACACCTAATTCAAATCTCGTCAGTTGTTCCAGTAATGTCCTTTATAGCTTTTTTTCCTCCTGGCCCAGGGTCCCTCATTTCGTTTACTTGTCTCTTTCATGTCTTTTAATTTGGAAGAGTTCCTTAGCCTTTCTTTGTCCTTCTCAACCTTGACATTTTTTAATAGAAAGGACCTGTTACTTTGTAAAATGTTGTCTGTGTTTGTCTGATGTTCCCTGATTGGATTCAGATTCTGCGTTTTTGGCAGGAATAGGTGGGTAGAAATTTGAGAATCATATCCGAGAGAAAGCAGACACCAGGAGAAGAGGGAGGTGGGGCTCTGGAGAGGAAATGTCGAAAGACACAAACTAGAACCCAGGGTGCGGGGTCCCCCACCAGTGCTTGGGGATGTTGAGGAGGTGTAGAGATGGCAGGGGAGGGTGGGGCCCTGCCTGGGGCTGGGGCTGCTTCTAGTCCCAGAAAGACGGTGGATGGTAGCTTCGCCAGAGGATTATTTGGAGAAGGGATGATCTCTTGAAGCTGGCGCTGCTTTAGTGAGTATAAGTTCAGTACACACCATGATTTCTGGGGTACATCTGTGTAACGGGGCCAGCAAATGTGACCCTGTAAAGGAAAGTGGTTTTGTACCTGAGTTAGAAACGTATCTGGTGTGGGTCTTTCAGAACCCCTGGAAAGCAGGGGTCCTATCCTGCTAACATAGCGCCCAGCGTGGAGCAGGTGCCTGTGGGTGTTTGTTGAGTGACTACATGACTGTGGAAGGAGGTTCCCTGCATGCCCTCACCCACTGTCCACTGGCGCAGGGGTACCTGTGCCCTTCAGCGGACTGATGTGAGTGTGTTTCCTTCTAGGCTTTGGATGTGTGGGCCACCGGGGTCACGCTGTACTGCTTCGTCTATGGGAAGGTGAGTGTTGGTGGGCTACAGGGCTGCGGCAGGCCCAGATCCCTTGCACCGTGAGCTGGGCCCGGCTGAGCCGGGCACGGGGGAAGCGCGCATACCCTTCCTTGTAGCCTTAAGTAAAGCGACTTTTGAAAGAGCCCACCTGGCTCAGAGAAGTCTGAGGGTGAAGGGACATCTGCTTTTCTCTTGTACCCTTGGGGAAGGAGTCCAGCACAGCAGCCATCCCGAGGGCACGTGTGGATGGTGTCTTGCCACCTCTCTAGCCAGAGTGCTCCCTGTCCTTCCATCCCTTCATGCCATTCATTCATTCACACATACACTCAATCATTCATTCAGCAAATGGGGCTTGACCTCTACTCTGGGTCAGGCTGGGCCTTGGGGACACCCAAAAACAACTTGGCCGAGATCCCTGTACTCAGGTGCTCCCACTCTAGGGAGTATGCTGGGATGTTGGGGAGCAGGAGGGACTCTCCGAGAACATGTTCCCAGGCCCTGAGAGCGGAGGCCTTGCTACAGGTGGCAGTAAGACCGCAGGTACACCCAGCCTCGTAGCTTCCTCAAGGACGCATTGGTTCAGTCAACATATGCTGAGCACCTACTGAGTTCATCTGAAGCTAGACAAGGGCTCTCCTACTCTGATAGGGAGCCCAGAGCTGCTGCCTGCCCTGGCCCCACCAGGGAGGCCAGTGCCCCTGCCATGGATGGGGACCCTCAGCCTGCATCCTTTGTCTGCCTCTCCGCCCTGCAGTGCCCGTTCATCGATGACTACATCCTGGCCCTGCACAGGAAGATCAAGAATGAGGCCGTGGTGTTTCCTGAGGAGTGAGTTGTCCGCCCAGGGGGACCGCGGGGACTCACGCCCACCCCTGGGGAGGGGTGTCTGAGGTTTATTGGCACTTTTGCCCTTTGAGGGCCCCACTCAGCCTGCAGATCCCTGGGAGGGACCCCTGAGCAGATGGGAGGGGTGGGGCTGTGGAGCCGCGGGTCCCCATGATGTCAGGGTTGGATCATTTCACAGATGGGAACTCTGACCTGGGGGTGGCCCCAGGTCACACACTTGTACCACTGCTTCACTGCAGGCCTCCGTGGAGCTGGGGGCACCAACCCCACGCGGCCCCTGGGCAACCTCTACTTCCCCCACATGGGAGGCCCTCACCGGGGAGGCCGCCCTGCACCTCCATTGTTCTTCTTACCACGGATTTGGCTACCATGGCAACCAGCCTGAACCCCCTGGCTCCTGCAACCTGGGAGTTGTCCTGGAGGACTCCTGCTCCCTCAGGGCCTGAACTGCTGAGCTCACCGCTCACATCTCTCTCTGCTCCATTGCCCCTGGATTAGTCAGTCTGGTACTTGATGCAAAGTACAGAACTCGGTTGGCTTTTATAAAGGGTATTTATTGGGAGTAGAGGCTTAACAGTCACAAGGCCCTGCTCATAATTTAATCAAATAAAAGTGGCCTCTGAATTTAATACAGTTTAATATGCCCAGAGGAACCGACCGGTTTACAAACACAATCCAATGTCTATTTTTGGAATTCATAAACAATACCAAACTGCTACAGGCCCCCACCCCATGTACCCATGTAGTGTAGGCCTCAGCACCTCTCCCCAGACCTGTCCAGCTGCCTCCTCTCTGGTCTCCCTGCTGCTGGTCTCACCCCAGTCCAGCCACACAGTTAGATCAGGGCAATGCTGATAAAGCCTGACAACCCTGAACATACCTCTGCTTGCAGTTTTTCTGCAGTTCCCAAGGCCCCAGCCCTGGCATTCAAGGACCCCCACGTCCTGCTCCCTGCTGCCCTGCCACCATGTTGCTCATCCACTGGAATCTGTCCCCTTTCTCCTGGAATGTGCTGCCTCCAGGCCTTTCCTCCTGCTGTAGCCCCTGCCAGGGAGATCTTTCTCTCCAGCCCAGAGGGATCCAGCATCTAGGACAGCAGAGGGAACCCAAGGGCAGCAGTTTCAAGAGTGGGTTCCCTAGACTTGGAGTGGGGAGATCCCCAAGAAGCCTGGAATTTGGACAGAGACCATCCCAGCTGGATGTGGGGCTGAGAGTCTTGCTCTCCCCCTTCCCCTGCCCACAGTCTTTTTGGGGGGGGGCAGTGTACAAACCAGCCGTCCTCTCAGGGCCTCGGTTTCCTCCCCTTTCAAATGAGAGAGAACCTTTCCTGCCACCTCCCAGCCACCTCCCAGGCGGAGGAAAAGATAAGATGGTGAGTGGGTGTGAAGGCCATAAAGCAGCTTCTTCTCACATTATCCTCATCGACTGCCACCCTGAGGGACACCACTTGCTAATCAGGGGAGTCAGACATCTGTGAACTTGCTCTGCAGTTCTCCCTTGTCCTAGTGGCTTATGGGTGTCCCTCCTGCTCTCTGGAACTGGGTCTGCCCATCTGAGAAATGGGGGCTGGATGTGCCTCTGCCCTGGCGTGCGCTTATCAGGGAATGTGGGCTGTTCCTGGGTCAGCCTTCCCCTGGGCAGGCCGGGGATGGAGAGGTGGGAAGAGGGGGACCTCATCACTGGCTTGTCCTCATTCCTTCCTTCCCCCTCTTTAGGCCAAAGGTCAGCGAGGAGCTCAAGGACCTAATCCTGAACATGCTAGACAAGAATCCCGAAACGAGAATTGGGGTGCCAGACATCAAGGTTAGGGAACCAGAAGTCTTAGGCTGGGTTGGACTGGGCCAGGACATGGAAAAGAGGCCTCAGTTTCCCCTTCTGGAAAGGCCTTCACCAAGACGTATGTCTTAGATCTGAGTTCTGGGTATATGGGCTTTGGCCCCCTTCAGGGACGACCGCTGAGGAGCCCCTGCCTGTGGCCCTGACCTCTCCTTGCTCTCCGGCCTCCACAGTTGCACCCCTGGGTGACCAAGAATGGGGAGGAGCCGCTTCCCTCGGAGGAGGAGCACTGCAGCGTGGTGGAGGTGACCGAGGAGGAGGTGAAGAACTCCGTCAAGCTCATCCCCAGCTGGACCACAGTGGTAAGAGGGCGAGGGGTGGAAGGGCCTTTGACGGGCAAGAGATTTGGGGCCCGAGGAGGACCTGCCCGTTGCCTGAGGCTTGCTCTGTGCTAGGTCCTCTAGGGCTGGGCCCTCTGAGGCCGCTATTCTGCTGGAGGCGGGAAAGAGGCTGCAATCTTCAGCCTCCAGGCGGGGAGACATTAAAGGATTATACAGCCTTTGCCTCTTGCTGAGTGTCTCAGCCCTCGTCGCCTCTGGAAGGAGCCTTTTCTTTTTCCCTCCTTCCCTTCCTTCCTTATAAACATTTATTAACCCCTCCTGTTTGCCAGGACAGTGCTAGGTGCTGAGGGCATGCTAGTGAAAGGTTCCTGTGGCATGAATTCTAGAAAGGCCTGGAAAGCCTCTGCATTGGAGAAGGAGCTTCACCCCTGCATGCCAGTTAGACACCACCTGTATGCCTCCCAATTCTCCTCTGACATGTAGTTTTTCCCTCTGCACATCTTCTGCATTAATGGTCGGAAGGTCTTACTGTGGTCCCTGATGGCCGTTGGGGGTTTTGCAGTGATTGCTGGACACAGTCTTAGGGCCTCTCTGTTCACAGTGGGATACTGAGAGCCTTGGTGGGGCAAGGGGGTGCCCTGCCCCGCAGTATCAGAGTGAGTCAGGGTGAGCACAAGGCCAAGAGAGCGTGCTGGCCCAGTGCCGGGGCTGGGATCTGGCCTGTGCGCTTCCCTTCCTGCGGGGTCCAGGCCTCCCCCAGGATCAGGTGGCTAAAATCTGGCCTCATTTGCTTACTTGGTGTTCTGGGTGTCCTGGAACCAATGAACCCCCGTGGGGTCCCCACTAACTACCCTGCTCTTAGCCACCATCGCCTCTCTCCTGGACCACCGGGACAGCCCCCCAGGTCATCCCTCCACTTCCCCCTTGCTCCCACTACAGTAATGCTCAACTCAGTGGCCACGGTGGGCCTAGCAGCACGATCCTATCACTTGTCAGCTCAGACCCCGCTCACTCAGAGCCACTGCCCTGACGGTGCCCGCAAGACCCCACACAGCCTGCCCGACTGACCGTGTCTCCTCCTCTCCTCCCTTCGTTAGCTTGGCTCCAATCACAGGGCTCCAAGCATGTGCCGAGTGCTGCTGCCCCAGAGCCTTTGAACGCCTCCCTCAGCCTGGGGTGCTCCTCCCTCGCCACAGGGCTCTCCCTTCCTCCCTCTCTCCAAAGTTGCCTTCTCAGAAGTCCTTCCCTGGCCCTTTCTCTAAAATTTCATCCTCATCTCCCTTCTTTGTTTTCCTTTTTCCTCCTTAGCACTGACTACTAACATAATATCCATTTCCCTGATTTGTCTTACTTGATTCACTGCCTGTCCCCCAAGTAGAATGTAAGCCCTGTGAGGGCAGGAAGTTGTGCCTCACTCTCTCACTGCTGTAGCCCCAGTGTCTCGAATAGTGTCTGGCACGTGGTTGGCGCTACATAAATTGATGCTGATTGGCTGGATGCCTGGAGGGCAAAGCAAGTGAATGCCTCCTGGCTCTGTGCATGGGAGTGTGAGTCTATGAGTACTGTGGGCAGGGGCCTGGGGCCGAGGGACAGAAGCCGAGAGCTAGGGCGCAGCACCCACGCCCATGCCCCCTCCCAGTAGCCCTTGCGACCTTGGGTGGCTGCCCTGAGCGGCTCTCCCGGCCCCTGAGTGCAGCCTCCCCTTTGCACTGCCTGGCCCCACCTCTGCTCCACTCTATCCTTCCTGCCACAGCTAGGAGGTGCTTTCTAATTGCGCTTTCAGGATGAAGGCCCCACTCTCAGCCTGGCGCTCCGGCCCCTCCCTGGTCCGCTCCTGGCCCCTGTGACCTGTGCCCCAGTTGGCACGGGGCTCCTCGTCATTCCGGGAATTCTCTTTGAGCCGTCAGCTCTCTGGGCTCTGGCCCATGCCCCTTCCTCCGTTGGGCAGGCTCTTCATTCCTTTCTCTGCCGATTGAAACGGGACTCTTTGCAGGGTCCATCTCTGCCCGCGGGGACTCAGAGCGGAGGCTGCACACTGCCAGGGGTCTGTGGGCCTGAGCTGCTCACACCGATGTGTCCTCCCCAGATCCTGGTTAAGTCCATGCTGAGAAAGCGATCCTTTGGGAACCCGTTTGAGCCGCAGGCACGCAGGGAAGAGCGATCCATGTCTGCTCCAGGAAACTTACTGATGTAAGTACTGGCAGTGGGGGCCTCAGGACGCTCTCTGGGGTCAGGGGTGGGCGTGCTGCAGCACATGTCCCCATCTTGCTGTCATCAGGCTGAGCCAGACCGGGGACCCCTCTGGGTGGGGCCTTGTTAGCACCCCTGTCCTCAAGGCTGGGTGGGGCTAGAAGGGAACTTCCTGGCCACCCCTTGCTCCAGGCCCCTGCTCAGCATCCCTCTCTCACTCCCGCACTTCCAGGGATGAGGAGCTCTCTCAGCCCCTCTATGGGGATGGGAAGATCCTTCCTTCTCTGGGAAGCCTGATAGTGTCACACTCTCCCACTGGGTGCCAGCTGAGCCCTCTGAGGGCCTCAAATCTGCTGCTCGGCCCGTGGCATCCTGGTAGAGGTCTGCAGACAGGCCCCCTGTCTGCTTGCCACTGCTGGCTTGCCTGGGGAGGGCCGCACTCTTCCTAGCCCCGGGGCAGTGTTAGCTGCTTCCCCAAGTGGCCATTACTGAGGCCACGTGCCCAGTGAGTAAGCATGACTAGATTTGCTGAGTGGGCTCATGTTTGCTCAGCATCTCTCATGACCCAGGCTTGGGGGTTCAACACCTCCTAGGAGAGGCCAGGAAAGCATCGCTCCAGATCTCCATGAGCCTCGTCCTCAGGTTTTCCACCTTCTTCCACTCCAATAAGAAGAGTCAGTTTGGGATGCCCACAAGGCCTGATAGAGTTTGTACACAGACCTGCAGAGAGAAAACCCTAGGGGTCCTGGACCATATCGGGGTCCTGGGCCATCTGTGGCCCTCCTCTGGCTTGTGAAGAGAGCTGTGACCCCAGCCTGCTCCCTCAGAGAGTGAGTGCCAGATGCTACCCTGGGACCTCCACCTTTCAGGGAGGCGTAGTTTCACTTTGGGGCCCCCGTGCTTATTCCATGTGAGACCTCCCTCTTGCCAGTGGGCCTTTCAGAAGTGCTGGGCCCTTTCGTGGTGGCCAGGCCTGCTTGTACTCAGGAATGTCCACCTACCAGCCTCTCGCCCCTGGCCGATGGTTGAGAGGGGCTCTGGGAGAGACCTTGATGATCCCAAGCTGCGGTTTCCCTGTCGCTTCAGTGCGGCATGGGGCGGGTCTTCCTGGGTGCATCTGGGTGGGCCGGTGTCTGATGCTGGAACTGGACTTAGCACAGGGACATCATATATAGACCAGCATCAGGTCGGAACCAGTCTGAGAGTGAAAGGGGAAGCTGTTGGTAATTATGTCTGGACAACAGTCCTAAACTGGGACTGTGCTGAGCCAACCTCGGGGGGTGGGTCGCCCTGGCTGAGTGCCTGTGACTCGGCGCCCCCTAGTGGTGGGACCGGCCAGTCGCAGGTTACAGACACCTGGGGCAGCTAATTCGGGCACACTCAATGCTGGGCACCAGGAATCCAAGGAGTGCAGCCATTGCTGCCCTTTGTGGACATTGGACTTCATACTTTCCAGCTGTACAATTCTATAGTTCTGTGACCCGAGTTTAATTTTTTTTTTTTAGGAGGTACCAGGGATTGAACCCAGGACCTCGTACGTGGGAAGCAGATGCTCAACCACTGAGCTACACCCACTACCCCAGTTTAATTTTGAAAAGCAGGTTTTACCTCATTTTAGCATCCAACATTTGTCCTTGATGGACTCTGTTTTTTATGCTTTGGGATAATTTTTGAAACTACAGTAGAGCTAACTGGGATTGTTCCTTTTTAAAGGGACCAGTGAATGACCGTTTTAAAAAGAGAGTCTTAGGGAAAAAACAGAAACAGGAATCCACTGACCATGTGACAGAAGCCCAAGACTGACAGCCCCTGCCCTGTGAACAAGGCAAAGAAAATGCAAAATAAAAGCCCCTCTACCCAGGACTGTTGGGGGAAGGGTGGGGGGTAATCTAGGGAAGCCCAGTACCTGGCCATCACCTGACCCATACTCTGAGGATGCTGGGAGGTTGGCTGGGTTGGGTCCGGAATGGCCCTGAAAGCCTTCATCTCAGGTCAGTGGGGAGCCATGGAAGGTTGAGGGCAGACTGCCGCAAGGTGGGGAGCAGCCAGAGTGGGCTTGAGAAATTGTGCAGTATGAATGCCTGGTGTGAGTGTGTGTGAGAAAGCCATCGAGCAAGCAGGGGGTGTCCCTGAGTGCCACGTCTGAGCCCTGAGGTCCTTCTGCTCCTGGTGTCCCCTGAACAGGAAAGAAGGGTATGGCGAAGGGGGGAAGAGCCCGGAGCTCCCCGGTGTCCAAGAAGACGAGGCTGCATCCTGAGCCCCTGCATGCGCCCAGGGCCACCGGCAGCCGCTCATCCTGCGCCTCCCACGGCCCACCGCCCTCATACCGACAGCCATCCTCCCCCTGTCGTGCTGCATGCCCCCCGCACGCGCCCAGGGGCAGGATCGGAATGTGTGTCATCGGGTTTGGAGGCAGGGCGAGGGCAGCAGGGCTCCGGGAGGCCCCTCTCCTCATCCTGGCTCTCCCTGGTGAGACCCACCTTGTGGGGGAAGCTAGGCGCCCTGGTTGTCAAGGCCCAGGGCCAGGAGGCTGGAAACCAAGAGGGCAGGTGGAGGCCCACTTTCCCCAACTGCAGACACCTTGAGCTGGAGCTGGCGGCGGGCGGACCCGGCTGCGACACGCACACGGAGGGGTGCTCCCTGCCCACCCAGGGGGGTGAGGCCTGAGCTGCTTGTCTGCTCAGAACGCTGGAGTGGAGGATCTCACCCCTTGATGGAGATGCCTGGGCCTCGCTGGGGAGGAGACCGGTATCAGAGAATTCAGATTCCTTTTTTGTTATTTTTTTACTTTTGTTTTTATCCTGGGGCTGAAGCCCTGCTTGGGAACATCTACCGAGCTTTCCTGCAGCCGTGGGTGGTTCTCAGCGCACATGCACACACCACCCCCATAACCCGCAGCTGAGCTGACTGGGCTGGGCTTCCTGGATTGTGATTCGCCCTCGGTACCATCCAGAGACCAGGCTGAGCTGAATCAAGCTCTGAACGGAGGCTGAGCCAAGAGCACCACGCCTTCCCTGCCCACTCCCTTCCTCCTTCCCTTCGTAGCGCCCCAGAGCCGTGGCTGCAAAAGAGACATGGGAGCCCAGACGCCCAGAGCTGTGGCCTCTACCTGCTGATGTCACTGGACTCCCACCCCCGATCTCACGCTGGCCTCCCACCTGGTGCTGGAAGCTGCCCACCTGCCCAGGTCAGAGGCAGTACTGGAAGCAGGACCCTGGAGGGGTGTGGACACTGGCCGGCGGCCTCGGTGTCAGCTGCCTCACGCCCTGGCCAGCTCAGCGCTCCTGTGTGTGTGCTGACACGGCCATTCAGGAGCAGACTTCATCTTCTCTTGGGGAACGGCTCCTAGCTCAGCATTTACTGACCAAAGGCTGAGAGAGGCTGACCTCCAAAGGAAAATAAAGCAGGACTTGGATACCTCCCCTTGATACATGGACCAAACGAGGGACTTGAGCTGCCTGCCTGCCCACCTGGGTTTTGTATTGCAGTGCGGGCTGGTTTGAAGGAGGAAAGGGCAGCTGGGCTGGAGGAGGGTCCTGGGGCCTGGCTCCCTCGGGCCGCCTGCCTTATCTTTGTGCCCGTGGGTGTCCTCCGTGCCTCCACACGCACGAGCGTGCGTGCCCTTCTGCTGCACACAGCACAAGCATGTCTTGCTCTGGTACATGCATCTGTAATACAGTTTCTCTGTCTGTTTAAGGCTCTGAGCAGAATGCAGCCCATTGTCAATGGGTCCCTATTTCTCCCTGGCCCCTCCGCACTAAGGTAAAGGTGGTGTCACTTAGAGCTTAAAAAATAATTTTAGTAACACTTTTATAAAGTAAATGGGAGGCAGGTTAAAGGCCAGTCACAGAGCAGCAAGTTTTCCTTGAGGTTCCAGGAGCTAGAGTGATGGGACCCAACCTCGGAAAGCTCAGATTCTGGGTGAAATCAGGCAAGTTCAGGGCCGTGCCAGAGCCAGAAGGGGTACTCAGCCCATCGCCGAGGGTTTGGGTTGGCAGCGTTGATTTTGAACGTAGCACAAGTGATGAACAGACTCCATAAGAGTGTTTTAAAAATTAACTTCCTAGGAAGTGAGTTAAAAACAATAAAAGCCCTTTCTTGAGTTAAAAAAAATAACCCAACAACAATGGAACTTTTCTTTGTATCTTTCCTGCTTCTGGATGTACTTTCTTTCTCACAAGCCAGCTTTGCCTGCTTTTTGGGGAGGTTCGGAGGTACCCAAAGTCCCTGAGCTAGACAGTAGTGGGAGGAGCTCTGGGGGGAGGGAAGGAGGAAGACTGGTCCTGGGGGGGTAGGGGTGCAGTTCAGGATGTGGCCCAGGCTCCTGGGCAGGTGACATGGCCCCTTCTTGGGTGTTTGGGAGCAAAATGTGCAGGTTGTGCGGGTGCCCCGCCTCCTACAGGGGCTCAGGGAGGCTCAGGTCTAACACAGGTGGGTGGAAGTTCCTGTAGAGCCCCTGCAGGTTCTAGGGAACTATGACATGGGCCCAGTGCCCTCTGCGCCCCCTTGCACTTGGGTGCTGGTACAGGGTGTTTGAGCCCTGCAGCTCCCTGCCATGGTAGGGCCCTCTTGCAATGATGAAAAGAGGTGGTCATCATTCGGGTCAGACGGTCTTGGATTTGAACCAAAGCTTTGCCACTTAATAGCCTTGTGACCTTTGGCAAATCATTGGCAAAACACAGCCTCCGTTTCCTTGTCTGTGTTAAATCAGCACCTCCTTGGGATTCTTGTGAGGATAAAGGAAGTCCTTATGCCAAGCACCTGACATGCTACCTGGCACATGGTAAGTACGCAGCAAGTGAGACCCTGAAAAGAAATCAAAGAACCTTCTGTGTCTGGGGCTGCTGGGAACCAGCCTCGGAGGCCCTGGGCTCACCACGTCCTGCATCATTGGTATATGCCCATCCGTGGAGCCTCCATCTGAGTGGAGCTGGGCACCAAGAAGGGGACCAGGCCAGCGGCTGCCCAGCCTGGTCATCAGTTACCCCAGGCTGTTCCTGCCTGCTTCTTGGTGGTCCTGAAAAAGCCCCATGGGGTGGGGGGCTGCACCAAGCAGAAGTTCCCCAAACACCAGAGCCAGTAAGTGGGTCTGTTTTCTGTCACTGCCACCCCTCAGTTTAGGACCCCACCATCTCTCACATCCTCACTGGTCTTCTGGTCTCTGCCCTATTTCCTTCAGATCCATCCTTTTGCCAGTTGCCAGAGTGATCTTTCTGAAATGCCTATCTGACCATGACCCCCCAGCCTGGACCTCTGAGGTGCCCGTGCCACTCTTGTTTCAAGCTTAAATGACAACCCGCATTCCCATCCCTGCCCCCCACAGTCTCCCACCAAGCAGCAGCCTCTGCTCACACTGAAGAGGGGCCAGGATGAGCCCTGGGGGAATGTTACTGCTGGGGGAAGAGGAAGAACCCCCAGGGGCCCTGGAGCTGGAGCAGCTCGAGGAAAGAGCGAGACCAGGCAACTGTGCGTGTGGTTTCGGAAACTAGGGACTGGCCACCAGTGACCATGGCGCCGAGTGGCCAGTGGAGGTGAGGGAGGTGGAGAAGGTGAGGGAAGCCAGTCCTTTCAGTAGTTGGACTGTGACGGGGTGGGGGGCGTGGATACAGCTCAGGCCCCAGGGTTAGCTGCCTCACGACCTTTCCTTTAACTACCATCCTGCACATGTTCCGAGGATAGACCTGAGGGGCTGGGGGTTGTATGTGCCCAGTTTAAACCGTGTTGAAGAACATCTCTGCTTTGATCAGCAGGCCACCACCTCAGGTTGGTGGACTTCATTACCAGTCCTCAAGTGGCCTTTGATTTCATCTTTGGAGCTTATATGGCCTTTTTTTTTTTGAACCCGGGACTTCATACATGGGAAGCAGGTGCTCAGCCACTGAGCTATACCTGCTCCCCTATATTACCTTTTTTAAAAAATATACTTTTTGTTGAAGCATATCATTCATACATGCACATGCATAAACAATAAGTGTATAGGAAAGGTTGTGAACTTAGAAAATAAAAATGCATAACATTATACAGGGGTCTCCTACATCACCCCTCCACCGACACCTTGCACTGTTGTGAAACACTTGTTACAGACTATGCAAGAGCATCATCAAAATATTACTAACTATAGTCCCTGTCTTACATTTGGTGTATTTTCCCCCAACCCACCCTATTTTTTTTTTTAATATTTTTTTATTACAG
>JAQZBX010017317.1:0-35685 GCA_029593785.1 Cabassous unicinctus | reverse complement strand
AATGGACCAAAGATCTAAATATAAAAGCCAGGACCATAAAACCACTAGAAGAAAATGTAAAGAAACATCTTCAAGACCTTGTAGTAGGTGGTGGTTTCTTGGACCTTACACCCAAAGCACATGCAACAAACGAAAAAATAGATAAATGGGACCTCCTCAAAATTAAACATTTTTGCACCTCACAGGACTTTGTCAGAAGGGTGAAACGGCAGCCAACTCAATGGGAAAAAATGTTTGTAAATCACATATCTGATCAGGGTTTAATATCCAGGATATATAAAGAGATGTTACAATTCAACAATAAAAAGACAAATGACCCAATTAAAAATTGGCCGAAAGACTTGAATAGACATTTCTCCAAAGAAGAAATACAAATGACAAAAAAGCACATGAAGAAATGCTCAACATCATTCATGATTAGGGAAATGCAAATCAAAACTACAATGAGATATCATTTCACAGTTATCAGAATGACCACTATTAAAAAGACAGAGAACTACAAGTGTTGGAGAGGATGTGGAGAGATAGGAACACTTCTTCACTGATGGTGGGAATGCAGAATGCTACAACCACTATGGAGGACTGTTTGACAGTTCCTAAAGAAGTTGAATATAGACTTGCCATGTGACCTGGCAATACCACTACTGGGTATATACCCAGAAGAAATGAGAACAGTGACACGAACAGACATCTATCTGCACACCGATGTTCATAACAACATTATTCACCAATGCCAAAAGTTGGAAATAACCCAGGTGTCCATCAACAGATGAATGGATAAACAAACTGGTCTATTCACACAATGGAATATTATGCAGCTGTAAGAAGAAATGAAGTTGTGAAGCATATGACAACATGGATGAACCTGGAGGACATTATGTTGAGTGAAGCAAGCCAGACACAAAAGGACAAATACTGTATGAATGCATTATTATGAACAAAATATATTGTGTAACATATTGTTTGATTAAAAAAAATTCTTTTATATGTATCCATTACATTTAATTGAGAAATGTAAAAAAAAAAAAAAAAATAGATACAGGAGCCACTTATTCAGTTCTGACCTGTCACTCCAAACCTCCCTCCCCTAGAACCTGTCCAGTAGTGGGTGTTGATGGTAAAACTAAAACTAGGTCCTTTACTGAGCCTCTCCTTTGCCAAATAGGAGACAATGGTAAGCCATCAATTTTTAATTGTCCCTGAATATCCCACCCCCTTATTGGGGTGGGATTTACTTCATAATCTGGGGGCATGCATCCAACTAGTAAGGAAAAACTAAAACATCTAAGGTACCTGCTCAAGGGAAGGATGTGGAATTCTGTGTTTAGCCATGGTTCTGAATAAAGAGTCAGGTGTTTCATCAGCAACTATTCCCCAGGAAATCAATAGTAAAGTAAACTCTATTGTCTGGGAAGCTGGGATACCTGGAAGGGCCCTCCAGTTTCCCCCAGTTTCCATTTCTTATAATACTAACCAACCCTACCCTCATAGAAAGCAGTACCCACTCAAGGAGGAGGCTGTTAAAGGCCTCCATCCCACGGTTAAAAAGTTCTTGGAGAATGGCCTATTAATTCCCTTCCAATCTCCTTGCAACATGCCCATTCTTCCTGTAAAAAGCCCAACAATACCTACTGGCTAGTTCAAGACTTAAGAGCAGTCAATAGCTTTGTAATACCAATTCACCCAGTTGTACCCAACCCTTACACTCTGCTAAATCAGATCCCAAAAACCGTGGCTTGGTTCACTGTTCTAGATTTAAAGATGCCTTTTTCTGCATCCCTCTCCACCCAGACTCCCAATTTTTTTTTTTTTTTTTGCCTTTGAATGGCAGGAGTCCAACTCTAAGTCCCCAGTCCAACTTATGTGGACTGTGTTTCCTCAAGAGTTCTGAGACAGCACCCATATTTGGGGGAATGCCTTAGCTCAAGACTTAACAGGTCTCCATCTGCTGCTGAATGCCCTTTTTCAATATGTGAATGATCTGTTGCTTTGCAGTCCAACAAAGGAAGTTTCTGTTGACAACACCATTTTAGTCCTTAATTTTCTAGCTGATAGGGGCTATAAAGTGTCAGCATCCAAGACAAATCTTTCAGCAGAAAGTCTCCTTTTTAGCATTCCTTCTTACCCTGGAGGGAAAGGTCTCTCTCTCCAGAAAAAGTTCAAGCTATCACTAGTACTCCCCTGCCTCAAACAAAGAAACAGCTGAGGGCTTTCCTAGGAATGGTTGGTTACTGTAGACTGTGGATATCTAGGTTCAGGGAAATGACCCAGTCACTGTAGAGTGCTATTGCAGGGGCTGATAACCAACCCTTAGAATGGGGAACAAGCCAAGAAGCTATCCCCCATGCCCTAAAGCAGGCCTTAATTAGCCCTCCAGCCTTAGGAATTCATAACCTAAGCAAGCCTTTCTTTCTTTACATAACTGAGAAGAAGGGGATGACTCTAGGAGTGTTAGTCCAGAAACTGGGTGAATTTTCTCAACTGGTAGCTTATTTCTTCAAACCACTGGACAGCACAAGTGCAGGGATGGCCACCTTGCCTGAGAGCAGTAGGGGCAGTGCCCTTTTAATTGAAAAAACCACCAAATAAACTTGGGGCAACCTCTCACAGTCTTCACCCCACACAACGTGAAGGACATGCTTGAGGTCAGGGACCATCAGTGGCTTACAGGTAGCTGGTTAATTAAATACCAAGCTCAATTACTAGAGACCCCTGAGGTGCAGCTCAGGGTGTTTCAAACTCTCAACCCAGCCACCCTACTAACGATAGAAGGCCCAAGGTCAGATCCTGAGGGACCCCTTCTCCACTCTTGCATTGAGATGCTTAATCAAAACTACTCAAGCAGGCCAGACTTAAAAAGATAAACCTCTTGGGGACCCAGACATTGAGTGGTTCACAGATGGAAGTAGTTCTATTAAAGAAGGAATTAAAAGGGCAGGCTATGCAGTGGTTTCTCAATTTGAAACCATAGAGGCCCAAGCTCTTCCCCCTGGAACTTCAGCCCAGAAGGCAGATCTGATTGCCCTCACTCAAAGTTTAAAGCTAGTGGCTGGGAAAAGGGCTAATATATATATACAGACTCTAAGTATGCTTTCCTTGTTCTCCATGCCCACTCTGCTGTGTGGCAAGAACAAGGCTTGCTTACTAACAGTGGGTCACCTATTAAGCACAGGCAAGAAATCCTAGACTTACTGGAAGCTGTACTGTTACCCCAAGAAATAGCAGTTATGTATTGTTCAGGGTATCAGAAAACAGACACTGCTATAGCAAAGGGAAATGCTTGAGCTGATGCAGCTGTTAAAGCTGCAGCACAAACCCAGGTTTCCCTCTTACCCCTTGTTCCAGCACCTGTACCAGTACTTGATGTTCCTAAGTATACCCTGGATGAACAAACCAGGGCAGCTAGCCTGGGGTTCACCCTAGAAGCTAATGAGCAGTTTATTAAGGACACTCAAGTCTACCTGCCAGGAGCAGTACAGTGGAAGGTCCTTCATGGACTTCACCAAGCCACTCATCTGGGGAGGGATGCCCTAACCAGCCTAGCTAAATGGGTTTTTGAAGGACAGGGCCTGGTAAAAACAGTGAAGGAAGTTACCAGGAGTTGCCCCCTGTGTGCAATTAATAACTCAAACAATGGGAGGCTTAACCATTCTCCCCCCTCAAATCCCCCTGTGCAGATGCAGGGATCATACCCTGGGGAGGACTGGCAGATAGACTTCACCCACATGCCATCTTGCCAGGGCTATAAGTAGCTCTTAATACTGGTAGATACTTTTACTGGGTGGGTGGAAGCATTTCCCACTAAAAAAGAAATAGCAAATGAGGTAGCTAAAGCTCTAATAAAGGAAATAGTTCCCAGGTTTGGACTGCTTAAGTCCCTCCAAAGTGATAATGGGCCAGCTTTACTAGCAAAATAACCCAAGGTCTATCAACTGCCCTTGGAATAAATATCATCTCCATAACTCCTGGAGGCCCCAATCCTCTGGGAAAGCAGAAAGAGTTAACTGAACCCTAAAACAAATTCTAGCTGAACTCTGCCAAGAAATCATGTTGCCTTTGGTCACCAGTCTACCCGTGGCCTTTTTAAGGCTGCATTTAGCTCCAAAGAACCCACTTCAGCTTAGCCCCTTTGAGATAGTTTATGGATGGCCTTTCATTACCCAGTACCTGGTACTAGATCAGGAAATCCAAGAACTCACAAAATATTTTATCAATCTAGAAAAAACTCAACAAGTCATCCAGGATCTTGGAAACAAAATTCTTCCTAGCTCCAGCCATGAATTATCCTTACCTAAAGTTAAATCTGGAGACCAGGTTCTGATCAAAACCTGGCAAGAAAACAGACCTCAGTCTCAATTAGAGCCTAAATGGAAGGGACCTTATCCTGTGGTTTTAATCACTCCCACAGCTGTTAAAGTTAAAAAGGATTGCCAGCAGGGTACACTTATCCCAAGTGAAGCCAGTTTCCCAAGGAAGTACCAATGCACCAGAAACACCTGATGGGTCATATGAGTGCCAGCCACTGGATGGCCTGAAATACCTCTTCGAGAGACAAAACTAAGTATTTGTCTGTGTCTCTAAACCCAACACCCTTTAAGAAACCTTGTCTATCTTATGTTTCTTCCAATACAATAACTAAAAAGGCAATGTCTCTTCTCATCTCCCTCTCAGCTTAACCACCATTGAAAACTGGGGTTGGCAATTTATACCAAACCCCATTATCTATTTCAGTCATTCCCTAGAGCTAACTAATGGCATAAATGAAACCAGTCCTGCCTTAGAAGCTCTAAGACAGCAAGCAGACTCACTTGATGCTGTGGTGCTACAAATTCACAGGGTACTTTACATGCTAACTGCAGCACAGAGAGGAATATGTCCTTTCCTTAAGGAAGAATGCCATCTATATGTAAATCACTCTGAAGTAATCCTAAATGGTATTCAAAACCTGCAAATTAAAACCCCTCAACTTCGGGGAGATGCAGCCTTTATAGGCACCTGGCATTTTCTACTTTTGTGGTCCAGTATCCTCTTAGTGGGACCATATATTCTCAAGATTCTTTTCAAGTTTATTTCTTCCAGAATCAACATATTATTAGCCATATGGGGATTTCAAACAGCTTCATTTAAGATTCCAGATCCACCTTGTCAGGTAGGGCCTACTGCCCTTAACCAGCATGAAGTAGTTACAGAAGAATGAACATCTCCCTTCTGCACCCCTTTAAGAATAAAGGTGTAAACTCTCTGAGAGGGGAATGAAGCAGGCTAGTAAGATAGGGAATCAATGGATGGATCTGGAAACATGTGGACATCAATACCCCAAGATGGCTGCTGGAAAACACTCATGAGATTTCTCCTGGAAGCCAGGAGAAACCCCTAATATTCTTCAGAGGCCCTATAATTGGGCCATCCTGGGGGATTGATGGGTAGGGTAATCAATCAAAACAGCAAACACCTGGAACTACTCCCATGCCATTAGCAAAGGGGTGGAATAATTAATAGTTTAAAAAGCAGGCACAAAACCTTTCTCACTCCTGTTGCTGTTCTCAGTCCTGCTCTCATCATGTCCCCCGTGTGCAGATCAACACACAAGTAAAACCTGGGCATTTATAATGTATAATCAGAAATTGTAGTCTATAAATCAGCCCTCTTTATCACTCTTCAGCCCCTTACCCTCTACTGGGGACCTGTGATCTGTTATTTTCTCCCATTTCTCTTCTCTCCCTACCTTAATAAATTGCTGGCCTAACTAATGTGATGTGCTCTGAAATTTATTTCTGCAGCATAAATCAAGAACCTAGATTAAATCCAGTAACAATGAAGGGAGTCTCTTTCCTGAATTATATCAAGTACAATACAATCCCTCATTGTTTCAGTCTATTGTACCAGGAATCCCCAAACCCTGTGGGATGTTGTTGGAGGTGTGGGCGGTGGGGAACATGGGAATCCCTGTAATTTCTGAGTAATATTTAGGTAATCTAAGCACCTTTAAAATATATATATATTATATATATAACAAATAACATTTATGTAAACAAGTGCACATATATGCATATGTATTTATATATCATTTTACAAATATTGGTATGTATTGTGAAAAATTTGATTTTTACCCACAATAAAAATAAATAAATAAAAAATAAACATAGTGAGAATGCATTTCTCGCACAACTTATTTAAGTGATTTGAAAGAAGTCTTGGAAGGGTGGGAATGTCCCCCAATGTTGCCACATGCAGTTCATAAGAGAAGAATGGGTCAATCATAAACTTTCCTAGCCTGGAGGAGGGGAAGGAGTCACATGGGGTGTCCTATAGGGAGGGGCAAGGTGAGCAGCCTCTGTCCCCAGACTTAGGGTGGCAGAGATCCTCCCCCGCTGTCTCCTCCCTCTGATCATGGGATCCCACACCCTGGTCACTGTGGGCATCCTGTACCCTGGATCTTGCAGTTCCTGCTACAGGCAATTTTGCAAATGTTTATTCGCCCCTGCATGTTTCTTTTTCTTCATAGTCTCTTCATTCTCTGTTGGGTCATTTGTGTTTTTCATATTGAGTTTAGGTATTTTGTAAATTAATCCTTTATTGGTTTATTTGTTATATTTCCTCCCAGTCTGGTATTGCCCTTTATTTCCTAGTTTTTGCTGCTGTACAGCAATAATGTTGATTTTATCTGTTGAGCCTGTACCCAGAGACTTGCTGTGTTCTCTTACTGATTGTAATATTTGTAGGTTGTGGTGGATTTTCCATTCATGTATTAACACCATCCATGAATATCTAACATAATCATTTCATTCTAGTTGCCTTATTGCCCTGACTGCCCTTCCACTACAAGGTAGAATAGAACTGGTGAGGACAGACTTCTTTGTCTGGTTCTTATTCCAGAAAAGATGATCTCCCAAAAATCCTATGTTAAGTAAGGGGGTTACCATAGATTCATATTAGACAAGCTTAATCTCATTAAGGAAATTCCCTTCTACTCTTGTGTTAAGAAGTTGTTGTTGTTTTTCACTTTTTTAAACTTCATATAATAAACTATTATATTTATTTTAGGGAAGTTTTAGATTTCAGAACAGTTACATTGAAAGTATAGAGGATTGCCATATACCCCAACCCTTCTCCCTGATTTTTCACTTTTTATTTTCCATTTCCAATCAATCTAAATAGAAATTGTGTACAAATTAAGCATTAGCTCCCTATTCACTGACCCAATCAATATACCCCCTGGTAACCTATATACTAGATTCTATCTATATAAATTTACATTTTATACTTGGTTCATAGCTTTGAGGTCATTCAATATTTGTCTTTTTGTGCCCAGCTTATTTCATTCAGCATAATGTTCTCAAGATTCATCCATGTTGTCTCTTGCATCAGGACTTCTTCCTTTTTACACCTGAATAATATTCTACCCACCCCACCACCCTTACCCCACCTCTTGCCAAGGGTATTGGGGTATTTGGGAGCTCACCCTGGGACTGTGGATTGGTTTAACTTTTGCAACCTGCCTGTCATTTTTTTAGTGGATAACTAAATGATCATTTTGTTTTTGTAAAATTAAAAATAATAGACAGGCATTTATATAATTACAGTTCCTAAGAAGAGCAATACAAATAAATAAATTATTGCAGTTTTAAAAGAAAAGTGTAACAGCCAAATGATGTCTAAATAAGTTTTGGAACCAACTTGGTTTTTAACACAGCAGTTCCATTTTCTTTTTCTAAATGTCTTAGCACAATTATGTAAAGTAAATTTCTAACAGCAGAGAGATATTAATTTCAATGACCATAATATATGGACTTAGATTTAAAGCAGCAAGGTCACCCACAAACACACATAATAAATATAAGAATGGCATTTAACAGAAGTCACTAGTGAACACTTTTTAAACTGCCTCCTTTTGGAGGTAGTGGGATGGAAATAAACATCCTGAATATGAAGGAAGCAAGTAATACACATTTACTAGAATTTCTTTTGCTTTTTGTGCAGTTGGGGGAAGTTCAACTAATCTTTTAGGTAGTGCGGGGAGGAGAAGGCAGAGGACACTATTCATGTCCTTGATTTCTTTTGTTTCACTTTAGTAAGCTTACAATTGTGGGATAATTTAATATACTAGAATGTATTAGTAATCTGACTCTTAAGATAGTGTGTATTAAAACTAGATATTTTAAAAAACCTCTCAAGCTAGACACTTGCTATGATATGGTTCCTATCATTGCCAGAAGTTGCTTAATAGGTTAGATTTTGCTATAAGGGCAATTACAAAAGAATGAAGATGAAATGAAAACACTGAGATACATGTCAGACCCTTGTTATTCCAAACACAACATTATAGGCCTCCTCCCATGCAAAATATTTTTATATATTGTGCTTTCAAAGCTGCTATTGTTAAGCCAGAGACCCATTACCTTAGTATCCTGATATATTCCCCCTCTACCCACTCCCACAAAATTTAGCTTGGCAATCAATAAGAATTTGTTGAGGATTTTATCTCAGTGATTTCTGCCACAAATTTCCTTAAATCTTTATTCCCACCAACCTGAAGATAAAAATGCAAGTAAACACTGAAATGAAAAACAATTTTCTTGGTTTTACAGCCACATCTGAAGAAAAGATATTTAAAAACTAATTTATAGAGTACTAAATTTCATAAGTACTTAAAATATTCAAATATCTTACTGTAGTCTAAAATTCCATCTCTCAGTAAGATAACTGGCATTAGTCAGAAAAAGTAACACTACAACAACTTTATACTTTTACCTTTTTGGTTTTCATGTGCAGGTAACCTGAATCTCCCAACAATAAGCTAAACAAATAATTTATTATTTAAAAAGGCTGACTTCAGTTTAGAGTATATATATTTAATATTACATTTTACAACAGTAATAACGAAAGCATATTTCAACCAAAAAACCATAACAAAATCAAAACTGGTAAACATTACCACACGCAAATAGATTCCAAAAATTACTTAAGAAAAGCACTTGCAAACATTGGCTGACAATCCTCAACAGTGTAAACACCAAGGTACAGAATTTAAAAGCAAAAAAAGTTAATATCCGTTAAGATGCCAACAATAAAATAGACTTTATTTGACATGAATGTGATATTTTAAAAATAATTTACACATCACAGATACAGATGCTCCAAAAAAAAACTCCCTCTCTTTTCTTGTTTTAGGACAACTCTTGCCCCTGATGTCAGAGATATGCCAGTCTTATGTATACCAGACTTAGAAAGATAGGTGTGGTGGTCACTGAACAAAGGCACATTTTCCATTATAAATTTTTTTAATCTCTCAAAATATTTAAGTGCTCAGTTTGGATAAATAATCAAGTCTTCATCCAATTTTCTCATATATATCAAACTGTACTCACTTTTTAAAAAATACTTTTTTCGGCTTTCTCATATATTTATAAATATATGTATTTTTCCCTCTCTCTCAAAATGTAGCTCTTGATATTTTTACCCTAAATATTGTTACACATATATATGTTTTAATTGTACATTTTAGGAAAACACAAAACCCACAGTATTTCAATTTTCCATAACTAGAAAATTGTGTTTTTATAATATACAATGCCCTAATCAAAATACAATTTTCACTGGGAAAAATAAAAGATACAAGTGGAGTTACACAATTAAGAAAAAATTAACCTGGGTAGGTTTCAGTGTGGTTCTTGATTCTGTATCAAGCACATTTGATCTTATTCTCCCAGAGTTTTCATTTTCTGAGTATTTTTAAAATATTTTCACTTAAGATTTTAGGATCCTTACATTTGTTTTTCATTCCACAACATCTTCCACCAAGCTCTGAGCTTGAAGGATTGTGAGGAGCTTGATCAGAAGCACCTGGAACACTGGTGGTGGAATAGTTCATGGTAAAACTTGCCATCACAGCTGTGGCTGGTCACCCAAAGTAGTGGCATTGGTCAAATGCTCCATGGCCTTCTCCTATTCACCTGGGGCTAGTAACTCATTTGCTGAGCTGTATTTCTTCAAGGAAGTATTTCTGAACTGCTTCAGTACATTTCAGATTGGATAACTTGGAAATCCCAGCTCTCTGCTTGGCAAGTTTCTGTTTTCTGTCTTGGATCTCAAAGCTGTTTTTGAAAATAGATTCTCTCTGCCTCTTGCAATTGAATTAAATACAGCATCCCATGCAGAGGTCCACATGTACTCTGGGGGAAATTCCTGTTTTCCAACCCACCATTTTGCCTTGGTTACCTAGTGTATAGGGCAGCACTGGCCAGTAAAGGAGCCATTGGCCAACAAGGCTGCAGTTATGAAGATTTTTTTTATTGTTATTATTTTTTATTATATGTATGTGCATTAGGGAGCCAACATATATGTGGAATCATGACAAATGGAAAAAAGTTAAAAATGAAGGTACAGATTTAGACATACGTGTATTCCCTCTCTTTTCACAGAATGCACAAGAGTTGTAGAAATGGGCAATTGAGGAACTCTTTTTTTCCATAGGTATCTTTTTGCCTAGCAACTCAGACTGGTGAGCAGGTGGGAAGATGAATTAAACAAAATTAGAGAAGAAGAGGCAAGATGGCATCTGTTTAGGGGGGCACTCACCATCTGTTTTGCAGAGGATGGCTGAATGGGGACAAGAACCTGCCTGAGTGGTGTGTTCTGGGAGCCCATGGAGCAATAACCTTAGGGACATCAATCTGGAGGGAGCTGGACAGTGAGGTGGATTGCTCAAGATAAAATCAGAATATAGAAAAAAAACAAGGAAATACAACAAGAAGAACAAAGTATAAAAGAAAAAACTTAACACACACACACAGAAATACCACCTAAATAAAACTCTAGAGCAGAGAGAGAAACTAATCAACTGAATAAACCCATCAAGATAAAATGATGACCAGAGGGCAACAAGAAATTACAAACCATACTGAGAAAGAGGAAGACATGGAACAGTCCAAAACAAACTAAAAACCAGGAAGAGATACAAAACATTCAACAACTAAACAAAGCTGTCCAAACAAATATCATGGACCAACTTAATGATGTGAGGGAAGAGAATAAAGATATTAAGAAGACACTGGGAGAACATACGGAAGAAATTGTAAACATACATAAAAAGATAACGGATATGGTGGTGATGAATGGCACAATCCAAGAAATCAAAAAGATGCTGGATTCACATAACAGCAGATTTGAACAGGCAGAAGAAAGAATTAGTGATGTGGAAGACAGTACATTTGAAATCAAACAGTAGAACAGATAGATAAAAAGATAGAAAAAATCCAGCAGGGACTTAGGGATTTAACTGACAACACAAAATGCACAAACATATGCATTATAGGCATCCCAGAAGGAGAAGAGAAAGAAAAGGGAACAGAAGGAGTGTTGAAGGAAATAATGGCTGAAAATTTCCCAACCCTATTGAGGGAGATGGATATACATGTCCAGGAAGGACAGCACACCCCAAACAGTATAATTCCCAACAGGCCTACTCCAAGACATATAATTATCAAAATACCCAATGCTCAAGATGAAGAGAAAATATTCAAGGCAGCAAGAGAAAAGAGAATCATCACATACAAGGGAAGGACAATAAGATTAAGTGCTGATTTCTCATCTGAAACCATGGAGGCAAGAAGACAGTTGTATGACATAGTCAAGGTACTAAAAGAAAAAAACTTACAGCTGCAAATTCTCTATCCAGCAAAACTGGCATTCAAAAATGATGGAGAGTTCAAAATATTCACAGATAAACAGAAATTAAGAGAGAATTCCAAAAAGAAACCTGCACTTTAAGAAATACTAAAGGGAGTTCTACAGGTTGAAAGGAAAAAACAGGAGAGAGAGTTGAAGGAGAGTGTAAGAACAACTAAAAAGACAAAAAGAGTAATAAAAACAACATATGACATACCTAAACCCAAAGTAAATATGGCTGATGTTAGAAATTCATTGATAGTAATAACACTGAATGTTAATGGAGGAAACTCACAAGTCAAGAAACAGTGTGGCAGAATGGATAAGGAAATATGATCCATCTATATGTTGTCTATAGGAAACCCACCTTAGACCCAGGGACTCAAGGAGGCTAAAAGTGAATAGCTGGAAAACAATTTTAAAAGCAAACAATAATCAAAAATGGCAGGAGTAGCTATCCTAAAATGGACAAAATAGATTTTAATGCAAAACTATTGTAAGAGATTAAAATGGCCACTATGTATTAGTAAAAGGGGTAATCTTTCAAGAAGAGAGAACAATCATAAACATTTATGCACCTAATCAGTGTGCCTCAAAATACATGAGGCAAACACTGGAAAAACTAAGTGGAGACATAAATGCCTCTACAATTTTAGTGGGGGAATTTAATACACTATTTTCACCATTAGAACATCTAGACAGAGAATCAATAAAGAAACAAAGACTGAATAATACTTTAGAAGACCTGGACAGAAGAATTGAAAGCAAACACACAAACAGATATACACACACCAATGTTCATAGCAGCATTGCTCACTATTGCCAAAAGTTGGAATCAACCCAGGTGCCCATCAACAGATAAATGGATAAACAAAATGTGCTACATACATACAATGGAATATTACTCAGCTGTAAGAAGGAATAAAATGCTAACACACGGGATAACATGGATTAATCTGGAATACCTTATATTGAGTGAAGCAAGCCAGGCATTGAAGGATGAACAGCACATGACCTCACTGATATGAATTAAGGAAATTGAGCAGTCTCTGAGAACTATTGTCTGAAAGATACATTTACAAGAAAGAGAGAGAGAAGAGAAAGTTGTGAGCCATCACCTACCTATACGGATGTAACCTATGGTAAAGTGATAGAGTGTAGTTGCGTATTGAAGGGAGAGGACAGGTGGGTATTGATATTATTGGGTTTGGTGGTACAGGGTTGACAGGTGGGTAGACTGTGAAGGATGGGTTAGAATACTGAGGATACTGGAGGGAGAGATGGGAGATGGACCGGGTGAACACTTGGGATTTGTGGGTATGAGGTTGAAAGTACAGAGGTGGGAATGCTCTTATGGCAATATGACAAGGAAGTTTCACTGGTTTAGGGTGTTGGTTCAGGAGGCATTCAGGACAGGGCACATCTAAAGCAGGCTTCTAGGCAGTGTGTGAGTATTCCTCAGTGTTGTTTCAGTGTGTGGAGACCCACACAATGAGTGGGAAGGAGTTGGACTCCCATCTTTGGTAGGACCAATTCTCTCAGAAATAGATAGGTGAGTGTCTTTTTATGAGCAAGGGTGGTTCCTAATAGGGGAGGACAAACCATTGTGTCAAGACCTCTTGTTGCATGTAACTATGAATCTTGTCATCCAATTAGTCAAGCCAGGGTGTCGTTGTGGGCCCTGAGGGGATGGGGAGGAAGGAATAGAATAGATCAAACAGGATATTTAGTGGTTAGTGGAAATGTTTTTCATTACCTTACAGTGATGGACACAGGACATGGTAAATATCATCAAAATTTATAAAAGTGTATGGTCTAAAATGTAAAAAATACTGTAAACCATTGACAATATTTAGTAGCTATGTTTCACTATCTGTATATCAGTTATAACAATGCTACCATCCACAACAAAAAGGTTTTAATATGGGGTGAGGAAAGGGGGAGGAGGTTGGGTATATGAGAGTCTCTTTTATTCTGTGTGTGACTTTGCTGTGACCTAAAACTTCTCTGAAAATTAAATGAAAAAGAGTGAGACACTGGGGAGTGAGGAGGGAAGGTGCCATGGTACCGAATGGACATGAGATATTGCAGTGATGAAAGTCAAAATGTCAAAAAAAATTTTTTTTTTATTTTTTCCCATTTTTGAATGTCCCAATCCTTTAATTTTATTTTTAGTTCTTTTTTTTAAGTATTCATGTATTTTATCTCTTACAGTTAAACTTATCATTATTATTTCATTTTCCTATTAACTGTATTTGGCTATTGTATTTGCTTCATTTTTAAAGAAACTTTATATCACAGAAGGGTTACAAGTGGGGTGGGAGAGGATCATTGGTGGGGGTTGTCAGGGATGGGAGTTGCGTGGGAGCAAGTTCACCTGAACATACATCAAAGGTATATAATATTGTTCAAATGCTCATGGGGCATGGTCACAGTGGGTGGAGAATCACTCAATATGAGAGAATACTGAATTCCAATCCTGGAGAACTCTGCCACATTTTCCAAGGGAGCAGCAACAGTCCCCCAAGAGCAGGGGCAGTGTCTGGCAAAGGAGGATGATCCACTGATGGCCCCTTATTATTGATGACTAGCCTTAGGAGTCTTTGCTCTTGAAATTGAAACTTAGCCTATTGTTATGGGGTGCCTAAGGGTTGTCTCCTGAGAACCTCCTTGTTGCTCAAATGTGGCCTCTCTCTAAGCCAAACTCAGCATATGAATGCATTACCTTCCTCCCAGTGTGGAACATGACACCTGGGGATGAGCTTCCCTGGCAATGAGGGATTAGTACCAAGTGCCAACTGGCAATACCATTGAATAAAAGGGGGGAAAGGTAAAGACAAATGATTTCATATGGCTAAGAGACTTCAAAGTGAGTCGGGAGGTCATCCCAGAGGTAATGCTTACGCACATCTCAGTAGGACCTCATAGGCTTCCAATGTGGATATCACCCCAAATACAGGGCCTTCTGAGAGCTCTGGAGACACCTAGGTCCTATATCAGGGTGGATAGCTCCAGAGTTTGGTGCCTTATCCGTGGACCCTACTTTGGAATCTGTGTTTCTGAAAGTGACAGAGTTGGACTCAAATATGTCCTCCCTGCACATGGTCCATCTGTCCCTTCTATTCAAACCTATATGTGGTGCTGGAGTTTGTAGGTGTACTTCCAGGGACTGCAGTCTTTGGGCTGTCCATGTGCCAGCTGGACCCGGAATCTCAGTGGAGCTGCAACTCCTACTCTATAGCTCAATGGACTCACCCAGGACACCTGGCAGGGAGATGATGATGGAAAACTGCCATCCCAGGGAATGCAGAGAGTCTGCAGCTGCAGGCAAGATAATCCCATCCATTTTCCCCATGGGATATAAGCCCCCTCTCACTTGGGGGTGGAGTGGACATCACCATCCCAGACTCCTCAGGATTGGTGGAAGAGATATGGACAAGAGTGGGCTTACTGGTATTCTGTTATAGACATATTGTGATTCAAGCAAAGGAAGAAATTACAACATTAATGTGGAGCCAGTGGCCACTGGATGCTTTGGGGGCAACGAGAGGCAAAATCATTTGCAATACAGGGGCTTTTTTGGGACTTGAAAATTATCCTGAGTGACATTGCAATGACAGATATAGGCCATTTTATATCATCATATAACATGCAGAACTGTGTGTGAGAGAGTGTGGTCTACAATGTGAACTATGGTCCATGTTTAGTGGCAAAGCCCCAGGACGTGTATATCCATTGCAGGTGATGTGCCACACTAATGAAAGATGTTTATGTGGGATGTTGTGGGAGGGGTGGGAGGTGGGGCATATGTGAATCCCTATAATTTTTGTGTAACATTTATGTAATCTAAGTATCTTTTAAAAAAGAAAAAAAAATTATTTAAAAAAAATTAGCACTCCTGTAGTCATGATTGCTGTGTAATATGGATTTCTATTCCTTTTGAATATTTCCCAATAAAATGTTAAATGAAGAAAATAATTTAAATTTTGTTCTCTTAGTGAGAAAATGCAAAACTCATTGTCTTCCTAACATGGACACTGAAAATGTTTATTTCATCTGAACGTTACATATCTATTGGGAACCACAGCATACAGCAGTCCTTGGATCTGAAACAGGACAGGGTCACTCTCAAAAATAATACATACATCAGAAAGCAAAAGTGGTCATCTGGGGTGTTAGGAGGAGAGGGCCCTTGGACTTGGACAGGATGAGGGCTGGAATGGCCAATGGCAGGCCATGGGTCATACCAGACCCTGGACTTAACCTGCTTCCCACTCCCTCTTAAGGAACCATCCATCTTCACATCAGGTGGTGTTTGTAAATCATGCCTCTGTGAGCATGGGTGGAACTCCATACTTAGCTTCCTGAAGAACCAATGAACTGTCTTCCACATTGGTGGTCAGAGTCCTTTGCCATTTTACAACCATACCAGCAGTGAATGAGCATTCCTCTGCCTTTCTCCACATCTTCTCCACACTTCTCCTGGTATGTGGGAAGCCTGTGCTTCCCACATATGAGGTCCCCGGTTCAATACTTCACCCAGGAATCTAAAAAAAATATCAAAAACAATTCAAAGCCACTTACCTAGCTGTCCCAGTCACAGAAATTCCTCTATTGTTTTATTATTTCCATGAATACAATACACTAGTTTATTTCATTTATATACCAAACTCTCTTAACTGCATTTCCTGTTCATAGAAATCCTCTAAATAAAATACTTACCAAGAGGTAAAAGCATCTGAAAGTAGTTTGGGTTTCTACCTTCATCCTTATCATCATCAGGACTAACAGGGATGCCAAGACCCAACATGACCCTCTGGCCACCACATGGCATTAATCTGCATGTTCTGCCCAAAGAATTAGAGCTGCAAAAGGGGAGATAGGATATCTGTGGAGTCTGGGAGAAACCAGGACCCCATAGAGAACACAGGAAACTGTCAGCCTTCAAAAGGGAACTCAGAGAAGGAGACTGCTCAGGGGAGTGCTGGTGGGAAAAGACAATATGAGCAGGATTCTGCTGACCAAAAATAGCATTTTCCCTGAGCTCAGGGAGTGATCGATGGGGTAGGGACTAAAAGGGACAGGAGAAGTGGGAAAGGGTTTCTAAATTGTCATGTTTCCATGAAATTAAAAGCATGTACATTTGTGTCTGAGAACAGAATGATACAGAACTCTGTTGTGGACCTAGAAGTTAATATGTACAGACATCGAAAAATGTATACTCAATATTCATGTGAATGTTTCTATAAGTAAATATATCCACAGTTATTTTGGACCTCCCTGGCCCCAGGGCCTATAGCCAGCCTCATTTAGGCAACTGTCTGAGGTAGAAAGTAGGGGTGTGACCTGGAGACCAGGACAGAAACTGTCACAAGAGACACAGGTGGGACTTTGCCCTGATTTAGGAGTCCCTGTGAGAGTTTACTTTAGAGAAGTCAGTTGGCTTTAAAAAGAATTAGGAAGCCATTATAAATGGCATTACTTGGCCTACAATTGTCTCTCTCTCTTTTTTTTCTTTAGTTATCAAATTCAGGAAGTTTAATATCAACACAATAGATTAATCTGTAGTACAAATTTCAATTTTGTCAATTATCCCAATGAATTTCTTTTTTTTCCCTTTATCTTTAAAGAAGTTTTAGATTATATAAAAGTTACATAGAAAATATAGGGAATTCCCATATACCCCACTCCCTCCCTCTCCCACACTTTCCCACATTAGCAACATCTTTCATTAGTTTGGTACATTTGTTACAATTGATGAACACATATTGAAGAATTGCTACTAACCATGTCTAGAGTTTACATTATAGTTTACACTTTGGACCACACAATATTATAGGGTTTTTAAAAATATTTTAAAAGATGCTTAGATTACATAAATGTCACACAAAAATTACAGGGATTCCCATGTTCCCCACCTCCCACACCTCCCATAACATCCCACATACCTACCAAGAAATGAAAGGCCTTTCAAGTGGTGTGCCATCCTGTGCACCAGGCTGTGGGGATGCATCCCATGGAGGAGACTTCCCCTGGAAAGATCCCTCCACATTGGAAAGCCCTCATCCAACATAGGGACTGGGACAAATGCATTTGTGGGAGGGGCTTAGCATCATTGGTAATACTGATGAGTCATCTCAGACATAGTAGCTTCAAAACTCTCAAAGCTGGCTTGCCTAGCTATCCCTTTTACAGAAAAGTATCTTGAGACTATACTATGAAGAAATGAAGCTATTTTTGAGATCTTTGGGGCACAGCCAAGCTCAAATAATTGCATAGCTAATTGTCCTAAAATTAATTCAATAAGCATTTTTTAGCCATTTAGTATTAGCCAGCTTTGCATACCCCAGGAACCTGGCACTATTTGGACCCTCAATTTATAGGCTAGGCATGGATGCTTATAAGGCCCCAAGCTGCCTTGGATCCCCTGGCCCTGCTTCCCCTTCACAGGACTCCTTCCCACCTATAGCCACTGGAACTTTCCTGCAGGGGACTGCCTACAAAGCAGAGAACACCAAACCCCTATGCCTAAATTGTGTGTTTCTGCCATCTAGTGGTCACGTCTTCTGGGTCAACTCCAAAATCCTCCATTTAAATTCTCTACAGTTGCTCATTCTGCTAAAGTGCTTCTTGTGGTCACTGAGCATGTGAATTGTGGTATTTCCTTTCTAACTCCAAATGGGCTATGCCTGGTGTTTCTCTGCTTCTCCTTTAACTGCCACAAGGGCAGAGAGGGTGGATGTGGGAGGAGAATAGAGACCTTTGTTCTGACCCCAGGTTCATAGAGTGGGTGGGTCCCAGCTGGGGAAATGTGGTGGGGAGTCAGGAAGGAGGAGCAGGAGCCAGGGAACATCTTCCCTGCACCAAGACCCTTCTGTCCACTTTTTATCCCAGCTCAGGCTCCCGTTACCAATCTCTGACTGTGGCACAAGGGATATCACAATCAGACATCTGTGACATATCCCTGGTCCACTGCTTCATGTGACCCTCCTGCCCCCCAGCTGCTTGGCTGTCTTCATGGCGGCCCTGCCCTCTCAGAGCCCTCCCTCCCTGCTGCCCATCAAGCCTCTGCCCTGTCCTTTCAGGAGATGTCCACAGAGACCTAGAACATTCATCTGGCTAGAAGCTAAATGTCTGCCTCCATGCCAGTGATTCTCAAATGGGGCTAGGGACAATGAGGAATGGGAATGCCCAAGACTGGGGAGTTTCCCAGAGGCCCTGCAATTTTTAACCTGCCACCTGGGGGTGGGGTAGTTGGAAAAAGGCTTTGAGTAGAGAGGATCCTGTGGCTATATCCCAGCTTCATCTACACTGAAGCTTCTAGCTTTCAGAATGTCTTCATGTGAAAGAGGTGATTAAAATCTGCTAGTGGGTTTAGGAGCAAAGGCTAGGGATTGTATCTGAAGTGATAAACCACAGCCTGAAGTCATCTACAGGAAATCAGATAACCAACAGAACTTGGTTAGAGCCACCTCCAGGAACCAGTGCTAAACTGCCTGACATCGTTCCACCTGAGCTCAGAAGCTTCCTGTGGAATAACCAAGCAAGGCCTGGTCTCTACAGGTAAGTAGTTTCAAAGTTGAATGTCACAGGGAAGGACACCTACCTCCTCAGGGGGGTGACTTTCCCAGGACATGTGGGCACCTACTTCCATGTGCCATCTCATCACTGGCTAAGTCCCTTCTGCAAAAGTGGGAGTCCACCAGGGCCTTGACTCTGAAGAAGCTTACAAAGACCTACTGAAAGTCAGACAATATCGGGGCTGGAATTCAATGAGTATTTTAGGCAAAATGTCCATGGTGGTGAAAAATTTGGGGGTGAGACAATTATCCCGGGTCTTCCCTTCTTTATGTCTCTGCTTTGGGATCTGACTCTGGCTAAGAAAGTACTGGGGAGGTCTGTGGAAGGAGGTTGGCAGGGGAAGACCACAGTTTGGCTGGTCAATGGCCACTACCTGGGGCTGATGACCCCCTTGACCTGAAGACACAGAGACCACTGATCCCTAGATCATGGGGAAAGGCAGATGGGGATCATGTGTGATTTTGTGTATACAATTGTTAGGGTTTCTGTTTATTCCAGGCAAGGTGTTAAAGCATCAATAACTATAGTGCAGAGAGCAAGAGCAACAGGTGTTGCTGTTGGATAAGAAATTTTCCTATAGTCACAATTCCCAGAGGGGTAGAAACTGGGCTTTTAATGCAGGACAAGGAGAGAGGTACCCTTCAGGAAATGTGCTGTGTGGGCCCCTGTAGGGTGGCTGCCTGGGCCTTATCTGTGACTGATGTGAGACACTCTCTCATCCTACTGATAGCTCACCTGGCCCAAACATTGCTGGTAGTAGAGCCTTGGTTGAGCCAGACTGCCTGGTAACTTGGGAAGACAGTTTCCCAGTAAAAAAAATTCCATGACTGTGACAAAGAGGACTCCCCAGGGCATGAGAGGTACTCAAGGTCTTTGCTATGGCAATGCTTAGAGAAATGCTATATCCATTGCATCATCTCCATCTTTTTAAGTAAAAATGTGGCCTTATGAAATTTTTTGCCTGAGGGCCCTTGCTTTGGATATCAGCCAGCTCCTGAGAGGTCTCTCTCTTTTGTATGTAAATAGAGGAGTGGCTTGGATTCTTTAGTGTTACTAGTCAATTAACTCTCTTTTTTTTCTGGGATGAAAGGGGTCACTTAATCTTATCAACCAGTCTGCCCTTTCTCCTCAGATCTTTTTTCTACCTGTTGATGAACATTTTTATTTTTTTCAATTTTTATTACCAGGAACAAAGTTGCTTAAATATTTATGTACAAGATTTTTTGTGGAAATAATTTCCATTCACTTGAGTAAATATGTACAAATGGGGTTAAAGAACCATTTGTTAAGTGTATGATTTACTTTATAAGAAACTGACATTATCTTCTCAAGTGGCTGTAAGGTTTTGTTTTGCATTCACATGAGTAAAAATTATGAGTTCCTGTTGTTCTGCATTCATGCCACTATTTGGTATTCTAATTTTTTTTTCAAACTAGTGGGTAGTGGTATCTCATTATGTTCTAATTTTCATTTCCCTCATGACTAATACATTGAGTTTTTCTTCTTATATTATTTCCACCCATATATTTTTTAATGGGGTAGTTTTAAGACATTTAGCCATTTTTAAATTGGAATATTTGTATTCTTATGGCTGAGTTTTAATTGTTCTTATATCCTGGATACAAGCTCTTAATTATACATGAGATTTACATATATATTCTGTAAATCTGTGGCTTGTCTTTCCTTTCTAACAGTGTCTTTCTATGAACATATGTCTTTAATTTTAATCAAGTTAATTTCTTCAGTTTTTATTGTTGTTGTTGTTTGGTGTTCCTTAAGTATTATCAAGTAAAATTTTCAATTTCAATTTCCAGTTTGGACTCCTTTGAAGGTTCCTGTTTGAATTTCCTTGAGGTAATGTAGCCTCATAAGCAACCATTTCTCTTTCTCTAGGGTGTCCCAATTGATCTTGGGGGTGTCTGTTCTCACTAGCATGATGGTGGCTGGATCACGTGTGATTGAACACTCATTGTTGAAAAGCCCATGCTGTACTGAATTGTCTTAGCATATCTACAGAAAACCTATTGGCCATATATGGAAGCCTACAGGGTCCTCAATTCTGAACTTGCTTATAGAGACCTACTGAATGCTAGATGCTTTCAGGGCTTTAATTCAATTGGTATTTTAGGCAAGGTGTCTGTGGTGTTGACATATGTGGGGATGGGACAAAAACCATAACTGCCCTTCCATATAGCTCTGCTTGGGATCTGACCCTGGCTGAGAAAGTGCTGGGGAGGCCTGAGAAAAGATGATGGTGAGGGGTATTCCCGAGATGCCCAGCCAATGGTTGCTGCCCAAGTGCTAACAACTCCCTTTGCTGAAAGGTGCACAGATCATGAATCCCCAGGTTGTGGGGAAAGGCAGATGGTGGCCAGCTATGATTTTAAAAATGCACTTTTCAGGGTTTATGTGTATTCCAGGCAAGGGATTAAGGTACCGTAAATACCTATTGGGGAAAGTAAGAGCACAAGAGACTACCACGAGGTGAGGCTGTTTTATAAGAATTGTTCCAATAATCACAACTCCCCAGGGGGCAAGGGAGTGGACATTTAATATGTAGGAGGAAGAAAGTGGGACCTTCAGGGAAGGAGCTGTGTGGCCCGCTGTAGGGTGGCTGACTTGGCCTGATATGTGACTAATATGAGAACCTCTCATGTCCTGCCAATAGCTCTCCTGGTCTGTAGCCTTACTATTAGTAGGGGCCTTGGTTGAGCAAGGCTGCCTGGGAACTTGCAAAAAGGGGTTTCCCAGTAAAAATAATCTTCCCTGACTCTGAGTCAAAGGGGCCTCCCCAGTGCTGCAGATGTACTCCAGGTCTCTTCTATCTGAAAGGTCAAAGAAATGCTCTCCCCATTGCATCATCTCCATCACTGTAAGTAAAACTCTGACCTTATGAATTGCTTGCCTGTCAGCATCTGCCTTGGCTGCCAGCCAGCTCTGGACAGGCCTTTCTCTTCCTTTTTAAATGTAAATAGAGGAGGGGCTCTGAGTCTCTAGTGTTACAAGTCAATTACCTCTATTTTTTCTAGGATGATGAGGGCTAACCCCATATTTCTCACCAACAGTCTTCCCCTTTCTTCTTGTCTTCTTGAACAAAATCTTGTGTGGTCGGTATCACCAATCAAGTAAAATTTTGGGTTTTAGTTTCCAGGTTTGGCTCCCCTTTGTCTCCCTTTTGGGGCACTGCTTGACTTTCTATGCAGTGACAGAAAATCTGTGGTTCCTGCTGACCAGACCCCATAGGTAACTGTCTCTCTATGTATGATTGGGCCTTATTACAGGGGTTAATTTAATTTTGTAAGAAACTTCAATTTTTTCTCAAAGCAGATGTGCCATTTTACATTCCCACCAGCACTATGTGAGGGTTCCAGTTCCTTCACATCCTGGCCAGCATTTGGTATGTTGAGTCTTCTTAAATTTTAGCTATTGGAGCTGATGTGCTGTGATTTTAATTTGCATTTTCCTAAAGAGTAATGGTTTCATGTATGTTTTTTTTTTTAGGTGCTTATTTGACATCAATGCATTGTCCTTTTATTAAAGTGTTTGAATATTTTATCTATAATTTTGTTATTTTTGAGTTCTGTGAGCTCTCACCATATTTTGGATATGTCATTTAACAGATATATGATTTTCAAAACTTATCTCTGAGCCTGTGGTTTATTTGATAATTCTCTCCATAGTGTCTTTTGAATAACAGAAGTTCTTCATTTTGATGAAGTCCTATTATATTTATTTAGATATTGTGGGTTTGCTGCCATTGCTAAGAAACCATTGTCCAAATCAAAAACATGAAGTTTTCTCATAAGTTTTCCTATGGAACTTTTAGAGTTGACATTTCACATTCCAGTCTGTTATCAATATGTGATTGTTTGAACACTATTTATTAGAAAGCCCATATTTTCTCCACTGAATTGTCATAGCATATCTGCAGAAAATCCATTAACCATATGTATGAGGATACTTCTAGTCTTTATATTGTATTTCATGGATTGACTTGGCTATTTACTTGCCAAAGTCAAATGTTCTTGAGTAATGGAGCTTTAAATTATGTCTTGATATCAGTTTAAGTCTTCTAAATTGATTTCTTTTCTTTCAAAGTTTTTTGGCTGTCCTAAGTTATTTTCATTTCCATATGAATTTTAAAATCTGCTCCTTAGTTGCATAAAATTCCTGCTGGCATCTTACTTGGGATTGTATTGAATGTATAAATCAATTTGGGTAGAACTGACACCTTACAAATACTGTGGTTGGGGTCCATTTACACAGTCTACTTCAACATTTATTTACTTTTCTAAAAGAAAGGTTTTTAAAATAACTGATCAATGTACTGATCTTGTCATCTTTCAGATTCATAGATGTATTTATTTTATTTTTGATGCTCTTGTAAATAGTATTTTTATTTTGATATTATTTCCTTGCAGTATATTGCAATGCAATTTATTGTTTTTTATTTTTGAAGTAATTATAGATTCAGAGGAGTTTGCAAAGATAGTATACAGAGATATTCCATATACTCTTTACCCAGTTTCCACTAATAGTAGCTTCTGACATGACTATACAACAATATCAAAGCCAGGAAATTGAAATGATACAATGTATGCACAGTTCTTTTTTCTTTTCACATCCTGGCCAGCATTTGGTATGTTGAGTCTTCTTAAATTTTAGCTATTGGAGCTGATGTGCTGTGATTTTAATTTGCATTGTCCTAAAGAGTAATGGTTTCATGTATGTTTTTTTTTAGGTGCTTATTTGACATCAATGCATTGTCAAATAATGCATTTTTCATTATTTTCACAGGTGTCAGTTTCTCTAACCACTATGTCATCAAGCTACAGAACTATTCATTCCTTATCTCTTACCCACTTTCCTCAGAAAGCCACACCATCTTCATCATTTCTAATCCCTGGCAACACCAATTTGCTTTCAGCTCTATAATTTTGTCATTTCAAGAGTGTTATATAAATGGAATCACCCAATATGTGACTTTTAAGGTTGCCATTTTCACTTTCAACTAAGAATTTTAAAACCAATAACTCATCTTTTCCCTTCCATGTCAGATGAAGTAACACGGAGACTTTCAGTAATTATCCCCAGGCCCAAGTGCTCAATGTGAGGCAGAACTAGACCTATGGAGGGTTCCTTGTTTTCATCTACTCCTCTTAGACATAAAAGATTGTTTGTGTGTGTATGTGTAAACAAGTTTTCAGGGGGAAATGTACACAAGTAAAAACTATCATTTTAAACTATGCTTAAGTAGAATGGAATACAACCATAAATGAGGTTCATTGCTCAAAAGATGTTAGGAAAGCACATGAAACTTTTGTGAAAACTGAAATAAATTCATGCACATTGCTAGTTTTATGTTAATTTACTTCAAATTTTTGCAGAAGGTGAATGTATGAATGTAATTCTAAGAATAAGTGAGCTGGGCCTTCTAAACACTGGATTCTATAGGGACATGTGATTTATCTTTGCATCTACAAAATTGTCTCCTCTATCATGTCAGTTTCATCACAATTACTGAACACAGCACTTTGTCTACTAGCAATTTGCTAAAAATAAATTTGCAAAAACTAAATTTCCCAAACACAGAAAGCTTCCACATTTACCAACATCACTGACATACACTTACTTGTTTGTAAATCATAAGCAAATTTTAAGACAATTCATATTTGGGTTGAATTGTTTTTGACACCATTAAGGATAGCTGGAAGTTCTAGTTGAGTAGTTTCAATTTTCTTGAACGATACCATTAAAATGATTATTTGCTGACTATCAGACAGGTTGAGTGGTCTAATAAATATAATTTTTATCTAAAAATGTATACTTTGTCACCATTGTTCCAAAATGGTTTACACTCTGAGGAAGAGAATGGGATAAAAATCACAAAATAATCCATATAAACAAAATCAAAATCAAACCAACACTACCTGACAGATTATCTGATCAGAGAACCTGCTCAGATAGCTTTCCCATAATCGAGAGGAAAGAGTCCCATTTCTATGCAAGTATCTAGCAGTTAATGAAACCAAGAGACTGATCAGAGACACTTAGGGTGTCTTCAAAGAATATGGATTGGAGGACAAAGTAACAGTCTTATCAGGAGCATGCTGTGAAAAGTGTGTAAAGTCAAAATTAAATTTAACTCCTGCTTTTTGACCTCCCCATTCTAACTTCTTTGAGAAGATCACTAGCAAATGTTTTCTCTTATGCAAACTTATTGAAAGGTTCTAAGTAATTAATATATACATGTGTTATCTATATCTATATATTGATCTATACAGGAGCTTGGTCCTCAGTCTTCTTCCATATATCAATGTTTCAAAGATAACAAATGTATAATGGAAAAAATCACCAGCTATTACAGTAATTGCATGTCTTTTTTTATACATTTGTATTATTTGTAACATTGGCTGTGTACAATTACCCAACTTCCCCATCAGTCTCCTTGGAATGCAGAAGTTCACTTTGGTGATTCTTCTTCTCCATATGGTATCACTGAGGATGCTTGATGGAATTCAGGTGGTGTCAGGTCAGGTTTCATAAGCCCTGATGGCTTTGCTTACTGGTCTGGTGCCTTAGGAGTGATGACTGGAAGGCTGGTCTCACTTTGGACCTCCATCTCCTGTCACAGGCCACAGAATTTTAGGGACAAGGGCTCCACCCATCCTCCAATACCAGCTGGCCCTAATCCCACTAAGGCTGAAGACAAAGGGCATCCCACCCCCAATGGGGCCACACCAACCCCAAGGCTACCTGGGCAGAGAGGATCAATGTTATGTGCTCCTACAAAAGTGGCCTGTAGGGGGCACCCAAAGACCAACAGAACAGACAAGGAGTGTGATGGCTCATTCATCCTCCCTGGGGTTTGCTGGGTTGGCAGGGTGGACTTGGAGAATACCTTGTGCAAACACTTGGGCACCCATGGGACACAGACTCACAGCCTCTGGCCTGTCTCTCCAGCTTGTTAGAATGTTCATAGGTGGGGTGGAGGGTTACACATGCCTGTGTTTTCCTTTGATTTACTCTTCCGGAAATGAAGCTGACCCTTCATTCTGGAATTGGGTCAATGACTGACAGATTTTTATATCCATTTAAGTATAATTTTAAAAATATCAAATTCATGTCAAAATAAAATCTATTTAATTGTTGGCATCTTAACAGATGTTAACATTTCCTGGTTTTTCATTTTACCATATAGTTTGCCACTGGAAATGGCTTTAAATGTACTTTCCTTCTTCTTTCTATATTCTTTAACTAGGTGTTTCCACACTTGAGGTTGGTCAGCCAATGTTTGCTAGTTTCTCTCTTAAGCCATTTGTTTGGATGTATTTGTGTGTTCTTATTGGAAGAAATAGGCTTTTGTTATTACTGTAGTAAGATGCAATACAAAAAGCATATACACAAAAATGAAGTCAGTCTTTTTGAACAATAAATTATTTGTTTGGCTTATTGTCAGGAGGCTCAGGATAGTGACCATGAAACTAGGTCCCATGTACATGAAAACATAAAAGGTCAAAGTATAAAGTTGTAGTGTAACTTTTTCTGAATTATTATGCCAGTTAGTGTACTGAGGGATCTTATTTTATGCTACAGTAAGATATTTGAATATTTTTAAGGACTTATGAAATAAAGCCCTCTACAAATTACTTTTTAAATATCTTTTCTTCTGATATATCTGTAAAACCAAGAGAATTGGTTTTCATTTCAGTGTTTCATTGCATTTTTAACTTCAGGCTGGTGGAAAGGAATATCTGAGGAAACTGGTGGCAGAAATCACTGAGATAAAAACCTCCACAAGTTATTCTTGGCAATTCAAGTTTTGTGGGGGTTGATGGAGGGGGCATTGATCAGGATAGTAAGGTAATGGTTCTCTGGCTGAACAGTGGAAACTTGCAAAACACAATGTATAACAGTATCTCGGATGGGAGGGTGCCTATAATGTGTTCAGAATAACAAGGGTCTGCCATGCTTCTGAGGATTTTCATTTCTCTTCATCCTTTCATAATTGCCCTTCTAGAAACCTCTAACCTATTAAGTGACTTCTGGCCATGGTTACATTGATAGGAATCATATCATAGCAAACCTTTAGCTTTTGAGTGTTTTTTTAAACTGCTAGTTTTAACACAAACTTTCTTAACAGTCAGATTACTAATGCATTGTAGTGTATTCAATTATCCCATGGTTGTAAAATTACCTAAGTGAAACAAAATCATGGAAATGAGTACTGTCCTCTGTCTCTTCCTCACCACACCTCCCTCAAAAAGGTGTTAGTTGAACTTCCCTCAACTGCACATAAAGCCAAAGAAATTATAATGAATGTGTATTTCTTGATTCCTTCATACCTAGAATGTCTCTTTCCATCCCACTACCTCCAAGAGGAGAGAGTTGAAAAAGTGCTCACTAGTGACTTCTGTTAAAAGCCATGCCTATGTTTTCCTTTGTGTGTTTTTGGGTGGGAATTAACCATGCTGCTTTAAATCTAAAGACCATATAGTATGGTCATTGAACTTATATCTCTTTGGTGTTAGACATTTAGTTCACAGAATTGTGCTAAGATATTTAGAAATAGAGAATGGAACTACAGTGGTAAAAACCAAGTTGGTTCCAAAACTAACTTGGACGTCATTTGGCTATTACATTTTTCTTTTAAAATTGCTGTAATTTACATATTTGTATTTCTCTGCTTTGCAAATGAAATTCTATATATGCTTGTCTACTGTATTTTTTTTTACACAAAGAAATATTTTGTTATCTGCTACTAAGAAAAATGATGGGCTGCTTGCAAAAGTGAAACTAATCCCTGTCAAGGGGTGAGCTCTCAAACACCTCAGGTCCCTGGGCAAGCAGTGGGGGTGAGAGGGGCCAGGGGCATGGTCATCCTGTTCAGAAAATCTCACACCCAAGCCTTGAATCAAGAGAAACTTTCAATGGAAGTTCAAACCATCAGCACCAATATCCAGCTATCAAGCTGAGGAAGTAACTTGCTTCTCCTCAAATCTGGCACAACACCTGTGCCACCACTGGGAGCAGTCATTTCCCCCTCCAAGAGCCCAAGTGATGCTCCTGGTAATCAGAAGAAAAAGCACCCCACCCCCACTCTCCCACACCCAAATCTCTTCCTCTTTCACTTTGCAAACTGGCTGTGAAATTACCCTCAGGGCTAAAGGCACACATCACAGGATCCAAACACAAGACCATAATTGAAGCTCAGTCACATGAGGGGTTGGTCCAGTGAAATCATATTGTAGTCCCAGATCAAGACTAAAGATGCATTCTGGCCATCAGGGGACAGGACTCTAGAACCCAGACATCTCAAGGTGTAATCTGCCATGTCCACTTAAATTCAGAAATTAAATGCAAGCAGCACATTTCTAGCTGGAGACATAAGGATCAAGTCACAGGGCAACCTTGAAAGCCAAAATTCAGTGTTCACAAGAGACATTCAGTTTCTGTACGTGGGATAATTGCTTTCTTGAAAATGTGTCAGTCATAGGGAAAAATCATTCTCTGATGATTTTTCAAGGGCTTTGAATTGGCTTAGAAACAAGAAGGGATATTTTCCTGACAGACATGAAAACTAGGGTTTTCCTCACCGTTCAGTAAAGAACTGTTGAATCCGCTGGGACACATTCGAGTGTGGAACCACCACAGATAAGCCCAAGAGCTTCCTGGTGGATACCATAATCTATTATTCACAGGGATCCTGGACTGTTTCAGACCCAAGGACTGCTGTGCCCTCTTTTCCTACTACATCTGCAACTATCAGCTGAATTCTATATTTGAAGTGGTCATGCCAGTGTAAGGAAGTCATGTAGCTTTGCATTTACTCTTGATAAGAATAAATGATAAATTATTTCATTTCACATTTTACTTGGAGCTCCTCAAAATGAATACAAAGCCATATCACACAGTGTTGACTACCTACTTGCTAATATGTTTGAACTCATCTTGCAGCTGCCTCATGAGTCAGAGCTGCTAAGCAAAGTATCTCCAATCTAAAGAAAGCTCCTAGATCACCCATGTCAGCACCTCAGACACATTCTGCCAGAAGACAAGAGATCCATGAATTTCTCCCTAAACAACTTCTTCATTTTAATTATCTTTTCACTTCTCATGATGCCACATCATTGGTTGGGAACCTGAGGCAAAAATTGCCAGAAAATTTATTTAAAAATTATCATAAAACCCTTTGTATTTCTGTTCACTGATTATGTTCCAGGTGGCACTGCAGGTCATGCCCCACTCCTCTTTTTTGAGCTGATGGTATCCAGAAGACTGGAATTTTATGGATACCACAGGCTCTCAGATGGCAACCCTTAGGGCACCCCACAACAGTAGGTTAAGTTTCAATTACAAGAGCAAAGACTCATAAGGCTAGTCATCAATAACAAGAACCCATCTGTGGACCATCCTTCTTTGCCAGACACTGCCTCTGCCCTTGGGGGACTGTTGCTGCTCCCTTGGAGAATGTGGCAGAGCTCTCCAGGCTGGGAATTCAGTATTCCCTCATTTATTGAGTGATTGTCTACCCACTGTGACCATGCTCCACCCCTTGATCATTTGAACAATTTTATATATCTTTCATGTATATTCAGGTGAACTTCCTCCCATGAAACCCCCATCCCAGACACCCCCCACCAATGATTCTCTCCTGGCCCCTCTGTAACCCTTCTGTGATCCAAATCTTCCTTGAAGATGAAGCTCATATAATAGCCAAATATAATTAATAGAAAAATGAAATAATACAGAGAAGTTTAAATATAAGAGATAAAATACATGGAAACATAAAAAAAAAACTAGAAATAAAATAAAATTAAAGGATTGGGCTATTCAAAAAATGGGAAAAAACAAAAAAAATTTTAAAAATGTTTTTAACATTTTTCCTTTTAACACAGCATTGTCGGGTGTCCGGTCTGTACTGTGGCACCTGCCCCCTCTCACTCTGCAGTGTCTCCTGAATTTTCATTTAATTTTCAAAGAAGTTTTAGGTCACAGCAAATTCGCACTCAGAATACTAGAGACTCTCATGTACCCAACCTCCTTCCCCTTTCCTCAAGTCATATTAAAACCTTTTTTATGTGGATGATAGCATTGTTATAACTGTTATAAACATTATCAATGGTTTACAGTATAGTTTACAATTTAGATGGTACAGTTTAATAATTTTTGATGATATTTACCATGTCCTGTGTCCATTACTATAAGGAAATGGAAAACATTTCCCATGACCACTAAATATCCCCTGTTTGATCTTTTCTGTTCCTTCCTCCCCATGCCCCAGGGGCACATGACACTCCCCTGTCTTGACTCATTGGATGACAAGATTCATAGTTACATGCAACAAGAGGTCTTGACATGCTGATTATCCTCTCCTATTAGGATCCAACCTTGCACCTAAGAGACACCCACCTGTCTGTTTCTGGGTGAATCAGTCCTCCCAAAGATGGGGGTCCATCTCCTTCCCACTCACCATGTGGGTTTCCACTCCCCGACACAACACATTATGACAGGATGAACACTCACACACTCCTAAGAAGCCTACTCCAGATGCACCCCTTCCTGAATACCCCCTCAAACTACACCCGAAACCAGTGACACTACCTTGTCATACTGCCATAAGAGCATTCCCTCTCCTGCATTTTCAACATCATACCCACAAATCCCATGTTCACTTAGTCCCCCTCCCATCTCTCCCCCTGTATACTGGGTATTCTAACCCGCCTTCCTAATCTACCCACCTGTCAACCCTGCACCACCAAACCCAGTAATATCACTACCCACCTGTCCTATGCTACAATATGCAACTATACTCTATCACTTTACCATAGATTATGTCCATATGGGTGATGGTTCACAACCTACTCTTCTCTTTCTCTGCCTTGTTAACCAATCTTTCAGACAATGGTTCTCAGAGACTGTTCACTTTCCTCAATTCAAATCAGTGAGGTCATAATTTGAATTCAATGCCTGGCTTGCTTCACTCAACATAAGGTCTTCAAGATTCATCCATGTTATTCCATGTGTTAGCACTTTATTCCTTCTGACAGCTTAGTAATATTCCATTGTATGTATGTATCACATTTTGTTTATCCATTCATCTGTTGATGGGCACCGGGGATGATTCCAACTTTGGCAATTGTGAACAATGCCGCTATGAATATTGGTGTGCATATATCTGTTCCTGTCTTTGCTTTCAATTCTTCTGGGTATATACCCAGCAGTGGAATCGCTGGATCATACGGAAGATCTATTGTTAGTTTACTAAGGAACCTTCAAACTGTCCTCCACAGTGGCTGGAATATTCCAGGATGAGGGTTCCTATTCCTCCACATCCTCTACAACAGATATAGCCTGCTGTTTTTTTAATAGCTACCTTTCTGATGGGTGTAAGATGGTATCTTATTGTAGTTTTGATTTGCATTTCCCTAATAGCTAGCGATGTTGAGCATTTTTACATGTACTTTTTAGCCATTTTTGTTTCTTCCTTGGAGAAGTGTCTTTTCAGGTCACTTTCCCATTTATTAAATGGGTTGTTTGTCTTTTTATTTTTGAGGTATAGGATTTCTTTATATATGCAGGATATTAGGATCCTATCAGATATATGGTTGCCAAATATTTTCTCCCATTGGGTAGGCTGGCTGCCTTTTTATTTTCTTGATAACATCCTTTGAGGTGCAGAACTTTTTAATTTTGAGATCCCATTTATCTATTTTTCCTCTTGCTGCTCGTGCTTTGTTTGTGAAGTTCATGAAACCGTTTCCTATTACAAGGTCCTGTAGATGCTTCCCTACATTATCTTCAAGGTCTTCATCATTTTGGTTCTCATACTTAGATCTTTGGTCAATCTTGAGTTGATTTTTGTCTAAGGTGTGAGATGGTATTCCTCTCTCATTCATTTCGATATGGATATCCAGTTATCTAAGCACCATTTGTTAAAGAGGCCACTCTCTCCAAACTGAGGAGGATTGAGGGCCTTGTTGAATATCAGATGACTGTATATGTGAGGATCTATATCGGAACTCTCAATTAGGTTCCATTGGTCAGTATATCTAGCCTAGTGCTAATACCATGCAGTTTTGATCACTGTAGCTTTGTAGCATGTTTTAAAGTCAGGTAATGTGATACCTCCAACTTCATTTTTTTTTCTTTCAATATGTCTTTGGCAATTCGGGGCCTCTTACGTTTCCAAATATATTTCGTAGTTAGTTTTTCCAGTTCCTTAAAAAATACAGCGTTGATTTTTATTGGGATTGCATTAAATCTGTAGATTAGTTTGGGTAGGCTAGACATCTTGATGATGTTTAGTCTTCCTATCCATGAACAGGGAATATTCTTCCACTTATTTAAGTCTTCTTTGATTTCAACAGTGTTGTGTAATGTTCTGTATATAAGTTCTTTACATCTTTAGTTAAATTTATTCCTAAGTATTTGATTCTTTTAGTTACTATTGTAAATTGTATATTTTTCTTGATTTCCTCCTCAGTTTGCTCGTTATTGGTGTACAGAAATGCTACTGATTTTTGAGCATTGATCTTATAGCCTGTGACATTACCGAACTCCTTTATAAGTTCTAGAAGCTTTGTTGTAGATTTCTCAAGGCTTTCTACATACAGGATCATGTCATCTGCAAATAATGAAATTTTTACTTCTTTTCAAATTTGGATGCCTTTTATATCTTTTTCTTGCCTCAGTTCTCGAGCAAGTATTTGTAACACAATGTTAAATAGGAGTGGTGATAGTGGGCATCCCTGTCTTGTTTCCGATCTCAGAGGGAAGGCTTTTAGGATTTCACCATTGAAGATGATGTTAGCTTTGGGTTTTTCTTATATATACCCTTTATCATATTCAGAAAGTTTCCTTCTATTCCTATCTTTTGCAGTGTTTTTATCAGGAAAGAGTGCTGTAATTTGTCGAATGTTTTTTCTGCATCTATAGAGATGATCATGTGATTTATTTCTTTAAATCTGTTTATGTGATGTATTATATTTTTTGATTTTCTTATATTGAACCATCCTTGCATACCCGGGATGAAACCCACTTGGTCATGGTGTATTCTTCATTTGATATGTTGTTGAATATGATTAGCAAGTATTTTGTTGAGGAATTTGACATCTAGGTTCATTAGAGAAATTGGTCTGTAATTTTCCTTTCTTGTGGTATCTGTGTTTGGTTTTGGTATAAGGGTAATTTTGGCATCGTAGAATGAGTTAGGCAATATTCCTCCTATTTCTCTTTTTTGAAAGAGCTTAAGCAGAATTGGTGTTAGATCTTTCTGGAATGTTTGGTAGAATTCAGCCATGAAGTCATCTGGTCCTGGGGTGTTCTTAGTTGGGAGGTTTTTGATGACTTAGTCTGTCTCTTTACTTGTAACTGGAATGTTGAGTTCATCAATGTCTTCTTTCATCAATGTAGGCTATTTGTGAGTTTCTAGAAACTTGTCCATTTCCTCTAAATTATCATTCTTCTTGGCCAATAATTTTGCAAAGTATCCTCTTATGATACCCTTTATTTCTGTGGGGTTAGTAGTGATATCCCCTTGCTCATTCCTTATTTTGTGTATTTGCATCTGTTCTCTCTTTTTCTTTGTTAGTCTGGCTAAGGATTTGTCAATTTTATTGACCTTCTTGAAGAACTAGCTTTTGAGTTTTGTTTATTGTTTCTAGTGCTTTCTTATTCACTATTTCATTTAGTTCTGCTCTAATCTTTGTTATTTCCTTCTTTCTACTTCCTCTAGGTTTAGTTTGTTGTTTTTCCAATTCCTCCAAGTTTGCAATTAAGTCTTCAATTTAATATATGTATTTACGGCTATGAACTTCCCTCTCAGGACAGCTTTCGTTGCATCCCATAGGATTTGATATGTTGTGTTGTCATTTTCATTAGTTTCAAGGCAGTTACTGATTTCTTTTGAGATTTTCTCCTTGACCCACTGTTTGTCTCAGAGTGTGTTGTTTAACATCCATATCTTTGTGCCTATCTGTTTCTCTGCCCCTTAGTAATTTCCAATTGCATTCCATTGTGGTCAGAGAAATTATTTGGTATAATCTCAATCTTCCTGAATGCATTGAGAATTGTTCTGTGGCCTAGCATGTGGTCTATCTTAGAGAATGACCCAAGTGCACTCGAGAAGAATGTAAATCCTGCTGTATTTGGGTGTACTGTTCTGTATATGTCTATTAAGTCCAGGTCCTCTAATGTATAGTTCAGAGTCTTTGTTTCTTTATTGATTCTTTTTCTAGACGTTCTGTTTAATGGTGATAATGGTGTATTAAAGACCCTCACTATAATTGTAGAGGCATTCATTTCTCCACTTAGTTTTTCCAGAGTTTACCTCATGTATTTTGAGATACCCCGATGAGGTGCATAAATGTTTATGATTGTTCTCTCTTCTTGAAAGAATACTCTTTTTACTAATATATAGTGTCCATCTTTGTCTCTTAAAATAATTTTGCATTTAAAGTCTATTTTGTCTGATATTAGAATAGGTACTCCTGCCCTTTTTTGGCTGTTCTTAGCTTGTAAAATTGTTTTCCAGCCATTCACTTTCAGCATCATTGAATCCCTTGGCCTAAGGTGGGTTTCTTGTAGACAGCATATAGATGGATTATATTTCCTTATTCATTCTGCCAATCTGTGTCTCTTGAGTGGTGAAATTAATCCATTAATATTCAGTGTTATTACTCGCAATGGATTTCTTACTTCAGCCATATTTTCTTTGGGTTAATACATGTCATATGTTGTTTTGTTTCTGTTTTTGTCTTTTTAGTTGTTTTTAAACTCTCCTCCAATTCTTTCTCCCTTGTTTTTTCCTTTCAACTTGGAGAACTTCCTTTAGTATTTCTTGAAGTGCAGGTTTCTTATTGAAATACTCTCTTAATTTCTGTTTATCTGTAAATATTTGGAACTCTCCATCATTTTTGAATGCCAGGTTTGCTGGATAGAGAATTCGTAGCTGGAAGTTTTTATCTTTTAGTACTTTGACTATGTCATACCATGGTCTTCTTGCCTCCATGGTTTCAGATGAGAAATCAACACTTAATCTTATTGTGCTTCCCTTGTATGTGATGGTTCTCTTTTCTCTTGCTGCCTTGAGTATTTTCTCATTGTCTTGAGCATTGGACATTTTGACACGTATATGTCTTGGAGTTGGCCTGTTCAGATTTATACTGTTGGGGTGCGCTGTGCTTCCTGGATCTACACATCCATCTCTCTCAATAGGGTTGGGAAGTTTTCAGCCATTATTTCCTTCAACACTCCTTCTGTTCCCTTTCCCTTCTCTTCTCCTTCTGGGATGCCCATAATGTGTATATCTGTATGTTTTGTGTTGTCAGTTAAATCCCTGAGTCCCTGCTGGATTTTTTCTATCTTTTTGTCTATCTGTTCTACTATCTGTTTGATTTCAGATGTATTATCTTCCATATCACTAATTCTTTCTTC